>CAEGAD010082178.1:0-61954 GCA_903067055.1 Poeciliopsis paucimaculata | reverse complement strand
AACCAAAGCAAACAACTTAAAATATTTCTAAAATATGAAACCACAATATAAATACCTTTCGGTTGTGGCAAAAATAATACTGTATCAAAGTAACAGTAAAAAAATAAAAAGTCCTCATCCAATCTGTACATTTTTTTACATTGTGAAACATGCTGGGTCAAAACAGTCCAACTGAATGAACAAGTTCAACCCTGAGTTGCCCCAACTTGTTCAGTTCAATGTTTAACCCATGGGCCAGCATCCTGCATGTTTTAGTGCTCTCCCTGATTTAATGCACCTGGATCAAATGATGGCTCCTTAGAGGCCTAAGATGAACGTTGACATTCTGAAAAGGTTGTCACTACCACCAAGGAGAGGACTAAAACATGCAGGACGCCGGCTCTCGAGGACCGACTCTGGGGACCCCTGGTTTAACCTAAAACAAAATGGTTTTAAGAATCGGCTGAAAATAATAAATCCAAATGAATACTGGTTAGCTCGTGCATGTTTTTGCATGGGCGGTCCTAGTTTTGTCATTCACCTCTGTTTACCTCTGCTGATTTCATCAGATTAGAGGGCTGATGAAATCGTCTCTCTCAAAATAAAGCCAGCTTCTGCAGATTTATTTTTGCAGAATCTGGCGAAAGAAAGCCACAGACACAATTAGGAGACAGTCATAAACTTGCTGAAGATGTTTCACCCAGACATGGGCCTTCATGGCTATTCATATAAACTGTTTAATGACTGCATATTTAAAGCTACATCAAGACCAGAGCGCTTCTCTGTTTCTTTTAAATACACAGTTCAACGATGAAGACTATGAAGACGACGAAGGCGGTGGTCCGTCTCAAGACTCTTTCTACGATGTTGATGCGGAGACGGTGCCTGAGGAGTCCGACGGCATCGTCGGACAAGGCAAGCCGTTTAATCTGTTTACGTTTGGAAAGCAGACACACTTAGCATCATGGCATACATTCCTTCTGAAGCAGTTCGTCTCAAAGCATCACGTCCTCGTGATTTTATCCTTCCTTATTCTACTTCAGAGAATGACGGGAGAGGGAACAGTCCACCGCGGAGATTCAGCAAAACCTGCGTGAAGAACGTCTTCACCGTGCTGCTCATCTTCATCTACCTGGTGCTGACTGCCGTGGCGATTTTCCTGGCCTACCAGACCATCTCCGACTTTCTGGACAAACTCAATCAGCCTGTCATGTCGGTCAGCTACAAGGAAGTGGACTCCTTCCCTCCTCCTGGTTTGTATGAGAAAAGCACAAAAACATTAGGAGAACGGTGGTAATTTTTGGAGTACCGGGACAAATTGGTGATAGAATCAGTGGTGCTGCCAAGGGAGGATCACAGGGGGCCATGGCCCGTTTGGAAAATGTTGGGCCACCCCATTCGTCCTTCCAAAAAATCATGTTCACATCACTGAAAGGCATACAGAGACATCATCTTCAATGAAGACATGAATGCAAAATCCAAGAGATAAATAAATACAAAATAAATGAATCAATTAAAATTTCTACTGGCCTGGTCTGGGCACCCCGATTAAAAAAAATTCTGGAAGTTCCCCTACAAGATGGGACAAATATTTGTCATTCACTCCCCAAACCCGGGAGGCTGGCAAACGCAAAGTCATCAGAATTTCTCCTTTTAGGTTTCCTTGAGCCATGGAATGGACAAAACAAATTGTGGCTGAAGGCTAGATGAGACAAAAATTTAATTTTGAAACTCACCCTGAAGCATTCTGCATGGTGAAACACAGTGTCAGCTGCATGAAGCCGATTCCAGTGGAACAAAGCATAGCTGAAGCTGAGCACAATGTGATTATGAAGAAAGCTGAAAAAGACCAATCCAAACGCTAAACACGAACTCCAGAGATACAAAGGAATGGTTTAGGTCGCCCAATGTAAAGGTGATTAAAGTGGCCTATTCAAAGTTAAGGTCAGAGTTTGATTAAGAGTCTGTGACGAGATTTTACAGCAGCTCTCCACAGATTGAGCTTGAGCCGTTTTGTGACGATGACAATGAGTAAAACATTCTCCAGATATGTGGAGACACGCAACCAATAACACTTACAGGTCTAACTGCACATGCTTATTCTTACACTCAGCTTTGTGTTGATTTATCACATAAAATCCTTATAAAATACTCAGAGAATTGTGGTTGTGATATGACAACATAAGCAACCATCATCCAGGCTGATAATTATGTTTCCACCTGTGGAGAAAGTGTTTTTCTTTGGGTAAATCTCGTCGAGGTAAAATGAACAGTTTGTGAGACGTGTTTACATAGTAGAGACAGAGAGTATTTGGCACTTTAAGGCTTTACTTCACACCTACTTTTTAGCACCACCAGCAATCAAGTTGGTGTAAATAATAACGAGCGAGCGAAGGTGTTAAACATGGATATAACACGTTTTTGTTGCATCGCGTCACTTTACATACCATCAGTGATGAAACACACAATGCCAGGCAACTGATCCAAAACAAGAAAAACCGCAGCGTCTGGGGAAAAAAATAAATAAACAAAACTAATTCAAACACAAAGTTAAAGATCAAATGAATTTAAGTAAGTCCACTCTAAAGCTGCTGTAGTATGTGCCCTGTCAGAGTCTGAACTGTAAAAAATTCAAAGCATTTTTTGTTGTTTCCTGTCTCTGAGCAGGTATCGCTCTGTTTCCTGACGATGCTCAGTTGCTGAGCTGCGAACATCACTACCACGACAACATCCCACCTCTAGTGGACCCTGGTACACCCCAGGAAAGGGACTGTGAGACCACAGAGGTGACTTACTTTGGGCCGTTCACAGAGAACAAACAGGTAAGGCGTGAACGCAATGATTCGGTCGACCATATGTGACCTGAAAACTTATTCACACCCCTTGGAACTTTTAACATGAATTTTCAAATCTTCGATGATGCTACAATACTTTCTTCGAGGGGCTGGCAAATAAAATCTCCCCCCAAAAAATACTCTGAAGTTTGTGGCTTTAGTAAGAAAGAATGGGAAAAACTTTTAAAGGGGCAGAATTAGTTTTATGTCATGTTATAATGTTGTTCCCTCGTCAAAAACGTACCTGGAGTGTCGCTTTGAGTCTTTCATGCATGTTTGAGAAATCCTTTAGTTTCCATGGCAACCATTCAGCTGTTCAAAACGCCTGGGTTGACTTAGCCCCGCCTTCAAGGAGCTGCAATTTTCACCCTTCTAAGCTTCCACCTCCCCCACTCAGCTGCTTCAAACTAGTCGGCATCAATTAGCAAATTCCTGGTGGAAATTCGTATCTACTGAGCTCAGAGAAGGGCTGGTAAAAACATTGTTGCAGGGCTAAAAGAGGAGCCATGTTGCGATCACTTCCTGAGGGCGGAGTTTTAAAGAGACAGAGGCCCTATTTCCAGCCGTTAAATTCACATTTCTTTTAAGTCATATTTGAAATATGCAGCATTTTTATAAAAACTGAAGGTAGCAAAATTACTTGACTGTGCTACGAAAACACATAATACTGTCCCTTTAAGTGGTTTGAATTCTTTTTATGTGAACTGGTGATTTACAGCCACGCATCCTCTCTCCTGCTGTGTCACAGAAACGGGCCGTGGTGGTCCGTGGCCCGTCGGACGTGAAAAACAAAGAGCTGATCTTCATGCAGTTCAGCCAGAATGAAACCCGGGAAGACTTCAGTGCCATTTCATACATGCTCTTTGCGAAGTTCAGTGACTTGATTGAAAGGTAAGCGTGAACCCTAAAGTATTGATCCTGCTTTGTTTGCCGTGGAAGATAATCAAGTGTTTGCTGATGGTGGCCCGGTTTCAGGCTATCTGTTCACTGTATTGTAGTTCAATGTTGAACTTAAAGCAATCAGCTTTTTCTTCAAGCAGTTAGCTTAAGCTTTTATATGTTAGGTAGAAAAACTTGAACGTGATCTGACTGCTTTAATGCTTGCATATTTTATCACCACAAAGTAAACCTTTGGCTGAACAGTGCGTCGCACAAACTGTCCCTCATTGCTGTATTGACGTCGAAATGTTTGTACCTCTGTATAAGGACAGGCACAGATAATAAAATGTCAGTCGGATATTGCAGGGAAGTGACCGTGTTGGGTAAAAATTGACTTAAAAGTTAGCGAAAGCTTTAGGTTGTTGGGAGTGCACCTTTATCTTCTGAAACGTGTGATCAAACAGCTGCACAGCCTCGAAAAGTATTCATACCCTTTGAATCTTCTCACATTATGTCATACTAGCTAACACACAAAAAACGAAAGGCTAAAGAAGGATTAGGAAGCAGCCCAGAGGATAGTGGTAACGTTTTAGTTTTTATCCTGAAAGTCTTCCACCGAATGGAGGAGGACTTTCACAGTTCAGACCATGAAATGCAGGGAAGTTTGTAGTTGCAATGAAACGTAAAAATGTTTTATGGGTTTAGATACTTTTTCAAGGCGTCTGAAGTTGAACAAGTCTAATCCGGCAGCTCATGTCTCCTCTCTTTCCTGCCACCTCAAGTGCAAACAAGTCAGAGTTCATGAGGGACTGTGAGCGTAATTACTCCATGTGGACCTTCTCTGGAGGATTCAGAACCTGGGTCAAAATGTCTCTCGTGAAAACGTCCGGCAGACGCAGCGAAGCGGTGGAGTTTCGGCAAGAGGTATTACCAGCTCACACACAAGCAGACGTCTGTATCGGAGGCTGTGTTTTCATGTTTTTTGTTCGTTCTTCTTGTAGTCGGGAGTGGTGAAATTCAACGACAAGCGGTCTGCATCAGAACAGACGGTTCAGCTCTTCTTTGTTGTCTTTGAGTGGCGAGATCCTTACATTCAGGAAATCAGGCTGGTAAGTTTTCCCAGAGATATTATTGCCCTCGCTAGAATAGCCTGCACGCGCTAGTCTGTCGGTGTTCAAGTCAGCCGTGCTTCTTTCTGCGCAGATCGTGACCGCAAATCCCTGGAGCTCCATCGGGATCCTCTGTGTCGTCTTCATGGCGCTTTTCAAGGCTGCGAATTTCGCCAAGCTCACCGTAAAGTGGATTATTAAGATGCGCAAGAGCCACCTGAAGCATAAAGCAAAGGAGCTAAACCCCATAAGCTGAAACGCAACGCAGGAAAACTCTGCTCGCACATGCTGGCATGGAGAGAAACGTTCAAGTGAATTATTTTTTTTTATCACACATGCTGCTTTTTTTAAACCCTGTTATTTAGATACATTTTTGATAATTGGAGAGTAATTCACACTAAGGATTGGAATGTAAGGTTTGTACACACAGAGCAAGCTACATTTTAGCATTTTAGATTCACCAATTCACTTTGGCTGTATTTTCCTTTATAAAAGTGAAATATCTTGTTGCATTTCTAAACTTTCCCGGGAACACAACTTTGCACATACTCAGTAATGTTGCTGAGAAATGAGATTCTTAAAATGTTTTGTTGTATATATTTTTTTAGCGAAACTGAGAAACAGTTGTGGACGCTCGACAACTCGAGAAGGGAGTAGTGTAGTGATTCTCTTTTATGTTCTTTGTTAAACAAATAAAATGTCAGAAACATTTCCTAGATTATCTCAAAAGGGATTATCAAAAAATAAACTTCATGTTTTAATTTTTTTATTAAAAAAAAAAAAGTTCTATTTTCATTTAATTTTTGTTTTCTTTTTCCACTATTTGTATTGATGAAAAAGCATCAATGTGGTCATTGTTGGAATTGACTTAAATTATGAATTTGTCAGTTTTTAATATTCATGTAGTTCAATTTTAATGAAAATAAATCGAATTTCATGCCTGAAATATTGTCTCCAAAGGTGATTTAATACTGATATATCAATGTTTATTTAAATATGTAAAAAATAAATTCATTACATTTAAAAAGCTGTTTTATACGCAAACGTAGAGGGCAGCTAAACAAAAATGCACATAAAACAAAACAAATCGAATTGATTACCTACTTGCTTGTTGGGGGGTGTCGTAATTTTTGATGGTGCCCGTTGCTCCTACACAGACTGAGCTCTTGAACGCATCACAGGATGTGGTTCGAAGGAGGATGTTGTTAGCTTCTGCAATAAGCACACTATTGCACACATTTGGAGCTTATAAAGGTAAACGACAGCCAGATTCTATTACTTACTGCGGTTATAAAAAGTTGGTGTAGCTGCGCTCTTGTCACGATAATATAATCAGGTATATGGTGGAGAAGTGGTGAAACTGGTGGGGCTCGTAGAACAAGCTGTTTCCAGCATGCTAGCTTTAGCTTTAGCTCAGAAGGGCTAACTTACTGCTCTGCTGAGTATTATTCCCTTTACATGTTGCAGGCAGATACACAATTTATAATTGTTCCGTGGAGTGTATTTTAGAAGTTTCCCGGGTCCTTTTCACATTCTTAGAAGCTAAGCTAAATAGCTTTGCTAGCTAGTTCAAACCCTCTGCGACCCTCTACCCAAATCAGTCCATTTCTTTTAGAAACACAGGTAAAAACAGTCAGATAAATATTTTACTTAAGCACTGATTACATTTTCTAAATGAGTACATTAAATGTTGTAAGGCTAATGTAATATAACTGTGTGCAACTAACTGGTAGTTAGCTATCTAACTGGCAGTTAGATAGCTAACTGCTTGTTTTTGTGCTGTAGTGATATTTAGGGTGTGCTAATTAAATTGTAATACGCAGTTTAAGTGTTGCCTTGCTTTTGTAGGATATTGCTAGATGCAACAAAGCAGAGAGACGATTTAGGTCAATGATATTTTATTCTTGAAGCCAAACTAAATGCAGAAACTCTAATAATTTTCTTCTAAGATTCCTTATTATAGCAGGCAGCTGCAGGTGTTGAAACCCAGACTAAATAATTTCAGAATATTTGATTTTATTTAACACAGCAAGTGCAAAATTTATCCTACTACTAAAAAAAAAAAAAAAAAACACCCCATAATATTACAATTTTAACAAGTTAACTTTAACTTTGTCACTCTGTGTTTTATGAAGCCTGGAAACTTTGACACTTTCTCTAAAAATCTTATCAAAATGACTTTAAAACATATATTGAGTATGATGAGCCGTTGTTGCAGTTACCTTTTAAAACATTGGTAAACTATAAGAATAACCGGTGTTTGGCTTAGTTTAGATGTTTTATTTATTAAAAGTTGTCAACATTTTTTAGCTACCATTATGCTTTGTTTAGAAATGCATTATTTATTTTGTAAAGGTGCCTAATCATAAGTTTCAATTATTACAATTATTTGTTTTTAATTGACAGATGAGATGTGACAAAGTTAAATATAGTTATATCTTCTCAAATTGGCAGATTTCAAATGTTATACTAAACTGTTACAGTGGAACTCATTAAAGTTTAGGCTTTTTGTTTTGAAAGCTGATGTTTGGTGTCACCTTTAACTCCGGGCCGGTTTTAAATCCTCGCCCCGTTTGGAAGCGGCAGACGAGTCCAGACGTGATTCTCTTTGGCATCTGGCAACAAAGTTGTTCCATCAGCACCCTGGAGTGAAACCGGGGCTCGGGCTGAACTCTGCTTCTATTTGGATTGCGGCTGTGATGATGATGCACTAAATAGACCGGTGTTGTCTTACCCCACCCATTCAAAGAATCTGAGGTTTCAGCTTGCAGAAACACATCAGATGTTGTGGAGCAACTCTGTAAAAGCGCACGGTTCACAATTAATATGGTAACTTTGCTTTATATGATATGATATGTTATTAATTAGCAGTACACTGATCGATTTATTGGTCCAGATTTCCTTAATTTTGGGAGATCACCAATCTACTGGTACGTACATGTAAAACTGATCTTGTGTGCCTCCACAAAGGTCTAAAAATCAGGTCCTGTCAGAGAGCAATGGAAACATTTAAAAATGTGACAAAAGGCTAACAGAACTTTTTTTTTTTGGTTTGTTTTATTTAATTTCATTTGGCTCTAAACTTTTCTTTTATATTTAAGTTTGTATTGTTTCACCGGGATTGTTCAGTACTATAAAATAAAATCGGAACATTGGAAGCGTTTAATAGACATGCGAGCCTTTCAGTGTTTAGCGATTGGATTCCGATTTTCAGGGTAACGATTCGATTCTTAAACAATTTTCGATTCGGAAACGATTTTTCTATTCATCCCATCTAGAGATTATGTTTCAGCTATGTGAGTGACGAGAGGAAAAGACTGTAAACAAATAGAACATTTATTTAAAATCGACTCTACAAGGTTCCCCACTGTATCAAATTCCAGACATTTTTATTTAGATAAAAACAAAGTTTGCACATAAAATTCTGAAACTTAAACTACCAGTACTGGGTTAGCGTGGCTGCCTGTTTCTTGTAAAACATTAAATAATGAGTGTTTAATATTTAAAATATTAAATAATAATAAAAAACCATTATTCAAAATATAATTTAGCAAAAAATATAAGCAGACTGAAATAGATTTTTGAGCATTTTAAATTGACCCTGAATTTCTAGGACAAGAAATTCTTTAATTTTATTTCTTCACCTCTACCTCGTAACACTAACCAGTGTCAATCGTAAAAAAAAAAATCTTCCAATCAATATCGTCTTTTTAAAGATCTGCGATCGGCCAGAAAGCTGCAATCATTTCACCTCTTTTATTTGTGCTTCTCAAATTTGAATCGGTTTCTCCCTTTGGACAGTGATGGGCTGAAATCATTCAAGATGACGAGACACAGACAGTGCATCCTGTGTGAAACCGTCTGCACTTCCAAGCAGGTAATTACCCCGACATGGGATTTACTCCACGTCCATGTCAGTGCTACGACCCATCCATGACCTTTTATAAGTTATAAAAACAGCAAAATATGAGCGTCTCCTCCTGTACAGATTACGGAAAGCCTATCTTCTGTAAAAAAAAAAAAAAAGAAAAAAAAAGTGAGACATTTTTATGCACACCCGTGCTCTTTTTCTTTTTTTTTTTTTTTTTTTGTATTCGCTCATTACATTCATGTAAAAGTCAAGTGAATGCCTTTACTAAAAAATTTTGAACCTTTTGAGAACAACTTGAGATTTCTAAATTAACGGCGTCTCATTGTTTCATGTGCAGGAGATGGACGAGCACATGAGGAGCATGCTTCACCACCGGGAGCTGGAGAAGCTTAAAGGCCGGTGAGCTCACTTCCTGTCCAAACTGTGATAAGGTTTAAGTTCAGTCTCAAGGAGTTTTGTTGAAATCTGTTTGCACATGAGCAGATGTCGGTAGGCGCTGGCAGCTGTTTGAGCCGCGGCGTGTATATTTAGACACAATCTGTCCGGAACAACAGGCGTAACCGCCAGAAGTCAAGGGCCATCTTGTGACTGCCGCTTAGATGACCGAAAGAATGTGGCTGGCTGCAGAGAGTTAGTGTTGATATTAAGCATTCAAAGAGTTGTGTGTTCAGGTGCAGCTTTTCGGCTGCTGAGGGGCCAAAACTCACACTTCCACGCTTGTGTCCTTCAAATGTGAGTTCCCGCTGAAGGTTTTCCAGTGTGTCCCAGTTCTCCTTGATCCACACTGGTGCTGAGTCCGGGGAAGTGTATTAAGCACAATTCATGGCTGAATGTGACATTTTGAGTTAAAAGGCAGAAATAAGGCAGAGTTCAAGTTGTGTGCTTTGCGGAAGAAGCTGTGTGCTTTACAGTTTTCAAGTGTAAATTACTAAAATAATTTGTGTTTCTACTGTACGTGTGACTGAACTTTCTCTGTATTCAACAAGTCACTGCAAAGCAGCCAAATATCTCCTGCAATGACTTTGGAATGCAGACACACCTATTTTGTACATTTAAAAGCCAAAAGAGCAACTAAGTGGCGCCATTTTGGACGTCACTGTTACGTCCATGACATAACCTGCACATGGGGAAAAAATTTTCTTTTGCGTTCCCTCGCTTGCTGCAATATTTGGGGGTCTATTTTGTTTACAGTCACAGATGTCAATTTGAATTTCAAATATATACAAATTTAAAGAGCCTCAGTGTTTATTATTAACTCTTTGGTACAAAAAACTGATTGAAAATCAATTTATTCACTGCATGTTTATGTCTGTTAGTATAAGGTTGAGATGGAAACGGCCCTTTAAACCATTCAGACTAGCAACACAAAAGAGACACAATCAAAACTGTCAGATGATTATTACCCCATGATAATAACTCAGAAATAGTCCAAATAGTTTGGATGTATTTAGTTTGTCTTTTCCACTTACGGAAAGTTTCTGTTTACATCATAGGTTTGTGGTGCCTTTCTGTCCTAAAGAAAAAGATAGAAAACTTCAGATATTTCACGAGATATTAGCATACATGAAAAAGTCTTACATGACCTTATTTTAAAGCAGAAAGTACGGCGGCCATCGTAAGAAAGGCTTACAGTATTCAATTATGCCACATGAACTAACAAGTATACCGTGCCCCAAATTATTATTCCAGAGGCACCAGCAGCTTCAAGTAACTCTTTGCTGCTTTGTAAGGGCATTTTAACAGCTGCTCTCTTAATCTGATGAATTTGTCCAACAGAAACCTTCCTCATTATGCCTTTATCTGTACAAACCATCTTTGTTCTGAATTAACAACAAATCTCTTCACAGTACGATGATAACGCTTCAGTTAAATATCTAATGTTTTCATACGGCTCTACTCTATCTGATCATTTTCGTCAGCAGTGCAGAAAGATCCTTTCTCTTTCCCATATTGCTTGAAACCTGTGGCCTGCTTAATAATGTGGAACATCCTTCTTAAGTAGATTTCCTTTAATTGAGCTCAGCAGACAAACTAATCAACCAGCTCTCTGAAATTAATTATAGTGATTCAAAGAGCCCTGACACACAATACCATCTATAAATTTAATAGCACAACAAAAAATGTAATCTTTATGACACTTCAATCCAATTTACATAATAATTTGGAACACTGTGTATATTGTTGCGAGGGAATGCAAAAGAAAAAAACAAATCCTCCGTGTCCCCTTTGGGTACCATTTCTGAGTTTTTTCTTGCAAATATCAAATTTCCAAAGTCAGAAATATCCAAGTCTTTTTTTAAGAAAACTTCCAAAATTAATCTCAAAATCAAAATTGTTTTTGTGTGAAAATGTGCTCTTTTCTTCCCATCTACAATGACATTAATATGCCGTCATAGAATAAAGACATACATTAATAGTTATTGTTAAAATGTTTCAGTGTTTTGATAACATTGTCCTGACCTGACACACTTACAATCAAGTTGCTGAAATGTGGCAATCATGAGCCAAAGCAGAAATATCGTGTCAGAAATGTGTAACTCTATCTCAGTGCTGCACGCCAGCTGCACGAGATGCCTCAAAGTGGTAGCGCCCCGTGACACAGATTTGCAGAAGAAATTGAGAATGAGCCAGGAAAGCAACTGGCCCCATAGCACTACAGGATGGCATCCCTGGGAGAGGTTTAAAACGGAGTCCGTGAGCAGCTGCACCCAGCTTCGGTTTCACAGGCTCCACATGGCGATTGGTGGTCAGGATCTCCAGACCTAACGCATGCCGTCATCCGGGAGGGGCTCTGGGCTCTGGCATTCGGAGCACAGAGAGAGGTCAAATAGAGACGGTGCCTTCCTTAAAGCACCAGAGCGCAGCGGACACCATCATGAAGGCGCACTGAGCTGAGGGCGCCGGCCTCCCTTCCATCCACGCGTCCCAGCGCTGTGCCGAGTGGCCGGACCCGAACATCTTAGACTAGCGCGCTGCCTCAGTCCGGCCCTGCTGCCCCGCCACCTACGGCCTGCTGAGAATAGGAGAACACTGAGATCAGGATGATTAAGACTCTACCTATAGAAAATTCTAAGTTAGCTACCTCCTGATCTGCGAGAGACGAATCGGATAATTTATATGAAGGATTGTCGAGTAATCTCCTTTCCTGAGTTTTTTAAGACTTCAAAGTTAGAGAAAGTAGAGCCAGGGTGTGCAGCTGTGGGCTCTTCAGGTGGAAAAAGCAACCTGTAACCAGACCGGATCAGAGCCATGCCTGCGGGAACGATTGAAGCCCCACTGTCGCCTTCCCTCCCCAGGGACTGCGGACACAAGTGCAGAGTGTGTAAGGTGAAGGTGGTGAGCCTGACCGATTACGCCGGCCACATCTCCAGCACCACGCACAAACAAAACGTGGAGGCGGCGGACAAACAGCGGGCCGGAAACGACCACGACGACGAGGAATACTTCGACCAGACTCTGGTGGACTTGATCGAAAAGAGAAAAGAACAGATCCGGTGAGCCGACTGTCCAATCTACGGTAACATTAGACTCATTGCTTAAAATAAAATGTTAGCTAATATGTTGTACGCGTGTCAGCAAAAGAGCATTATTTAAGGTAAAAACCAGTTTAGACTGCTTAGTTTTGGTGAAAACACCCCAGACGGATCGACTTGTTTCTCAGGTTTTGCGACATAACTAAGATGTAAATAGACATGAGTCAGCTAGCTGTAGTTTGTCAACATATACCATGTATAGTCATATTCTGCTGTGTGGTGCCTCCAGGCCTGTTTTAGCCACAGCTTCACGCTGAGCCGTGGCCGGAGTCATATGTCAGGCCTGCAGGCTAAAAAAGAAAAGGCACGACCGCAAATACATAGTTCAAACAGATCTGGGCTCGAACCTAATGCGTTCTGGACATATTAATACACGCTACATTTTCAGTCTTTTGATGGTCTGGAATATAAAAAAAAAAAATGTAATTTTGATGGTAAAAAGTTTCCCCCAACCTAAAGTTTAGATAAAAGTTGGTTCAGACCTCTGCTCCAGTGCTATTTTTACACACGTTGTCTTGATCCCTGTCTTGCATGAAGAATTTGAGAAATGTCTAACTGGAGCTATTAGGAGAATGCAAAATGTGGCTGATTTTATATTTTCGTGTTTCCAACGGGCTGGTCAGCGTTCACAGTTCAAACCTGAAGATTTGTCCATTTCTTTATTAATTTTTTTTCTTTTTTAGAAAAGAGAAGGAGGCTGCAGCTGCTAGGCTGGCAAAAGAAGAAGAAGAACGGAAGAGAAAGGAAGAGTTTCAGCAGAGGCTAAACCAACTTAAGGAACGTTACCGCTTGGAGCGTATGTGGCAGGCTCCTCCGCAGGGCTTCAGTGGACCCGGTCACCACAGGTCATGGCACAGGAGCAGCTATTATGATGACAGCAGAGAGGAGGCGAGACACTGGCATCAAAACCAACAGTGGAGGAGCGCCACATGGCACGCTCAGGAACCCCCCGGTTTACAGAAATGGGCAACTGTAGAGTTTTCCAATAATAGGATGAATAGCAACAGGTCATGGGGCAATGGCGGTCAGCAAAGTCGACTGCCTTGGCTCAGCAATGGAGGCAGCAGTAATGGGCTCTATGGTCACAACAACATCGCCAGGTATGCCCCACAGGCTAGGGCCCACAGTTTCATGGGGTGTAATCCTGTATGTACCAACTCAACAAATCTTTTAGGCAGGAATTTTACCCGCTTTGAAGGTAAAGGAAATGTCAGAAATGCTCAGCAGGACACCAGGTTTCAAAATGGAGAGGCATCACTGGCCGACTCAGACTACCACAGTAAAAACTCTAAAACCCTCGGCAGCAATCCAAAGCTCGACAAAAGCTGTCGCTGGTCACCGTACCCCGTTGCGTCCGGATCACACGTAGAAACCCACCAAAGTACGTCAGAGAAACACCAAATGGCTTTGAAGCCTCAGAAACAGCCCCAATGTGAGCGCGCACCTGTGGATGCAAGTCTGAAAAACGTGAAAGAGGACGGGAGGCATCCGATAAAACCCACAACCCAAACCCACCATGTCGGTGACGGAAGCTGTAGCGGCTCTAAAGGCAACGGTTCTCAGAGAGATGGCGACCAAAACGGTACGTCTGGTTTTTCTAGTGAGAAGGCAAATAAACCATCACTGCAAGTTGATCAGAAGAGTTCCTCAGTTTCTGGGGCTAAAGGAGAAGCGCAACACAGCAAGGCCTCTAGTCAATCAAAGCCAGCTGGGAAGCAAAGTGGGAGCAAGGTGCCTGATGGGTACCTCATATCGAGGCAGGAGAAGTGCCTTCTGGAGTCTTTTCGCTCAGAAGGCACCAATCTTCCTGACCAATCAGTCAGGCAGATTGGTTTAGAAAGAAAAGGCTCTTTGGAGAGAACACACCACCTTGGGGAGCAACAGAATCAGGGAGAACCCTTAAAAGACAGAAGTGTGAGTGAAAGTTCTGGTAAAGCGACACCGCCCATGGCATTCAGGCAAGAAAAAGCTCCGTTGGCTTCTGCAGAAGACGGCACATTTGTCCAGTCCCTTCACGTGAGCACCTCCACCACAGAGGGAGTAGAGTTTGCTTCAACAGCCAAAAGGCACGAGGAGAACAGGAACGGAGCGGAGACCCAAAGCCCCACTGCGGCCCAGGCCGAGGCCATGCGGGTTTCCGAGGTCGGGCAGAGCTCGGAGAGCGACGCCGGCAGAACCGGTGAGGTGCATGCCGCCTCGGGGTCGGACGCAACCACTTTGTCCAAACTCGACCTCCCCCCTGTCCTAAAGTGGGACCTCACCAAGCACATGAACTCCAAGAGCAAAGCAGCCGGTCACGAGCCAAACCTGAACATCGCCAGGCGCGTGCGAAACCTAAGCGGGTCAAAGCGAAGCGACATGGAAAAGGATTCTGGTCTCAAGCCGACTGTGAGGCAACTCATCAACTCGGCGAGCGCACGGCGCTCTGTGAACTGGGAGCAGGTTTATCAGGAGGTCCGAAAGAAGCAGGACAAGGGGAAAGGTTTGCCAAGGTGAATGTTGTTTCTCAGAATTTAAGTTTACAGTTATTTGTTTTTGTTAATTTAAATTAACATGTTTAGTTTGTGCTTCAATAGGTTTGGGATTGAGATGGTGCCATATGAGCAGGAGACCCAAAGCCAGGAGGAGGACGGTCTACCCCTCATCGAGGGTTTCCAGTGGGAGTCGCTGACGGAAATCACTTCCGACAGCAAATCTCGCAAACGCTCCTTGTCAGAAAGCAGTCTCGCACCTGCGGCTCCTCATTCGTCGGTGTTCGGATGCTTGAAATCAGAGGAGACGGTGGAGAAGGAGGAGTCGGGGTCTACACTTCCTTCCGCTTCAGAAAAGCAGGAGCGTCAGCCGGAAGAGGAAGTGAAGAACCAGAAGGACAATCTACACTGCACAATGGCGAAGGTTCTCCAGCGATTTGATTTGACGCTGGGGGACAACAGCTCCGGGACGGAGCAGTACGACAGGACGGGAAAGCGGCGGCGTGCAGCCGGGGTGGGTTTGTGCAGCAGCTTCTCATCCTTAATGTTGCATTTTCCCACCTCCAAACACAACACGCCTCACCTTTTGTCCCCCCCTTCCCCCCGTCTCATTCAGGACTCTCCCGGCACAGGATTGTCTTCTCTGGAGCACAACAGTAAAAGAAGAAAAGTCAAATCAAAAAGAGGTTTGTCTCCCATCTTCGGTCATCAAACTCTTTCGCACACACTGAAGTGTGACTAACACCGAGGTGTTGTCTGTGTTTGGTGCAGAGCGCTTGCAGATCGACCAGCTGCTTGCAGTGTCTCTGCGAGAGGAGGAGCTGAGTCAGTCCTTGCAGAATGTGGACACCGACCTGATCCAGGCCCGTGCGGCGCTGGAGGCGGCCTTCATGGAGGTGCAGCGACTCATGGTGGTTAAACAGCAGGTAATGCCCCGTAACGCATGTAACATTCAGTTCTTCTGTTTGTATCATGGTAGTTTTATTGTATTTGTTTCAACTTTTTAAGTTATTTAGTGTATTAGTAATGCGTAGTTATGAGTTTGTATATCACTAACTTGGCCATTTGTCGTCTTCCTCTTCAGATTACTGTGGAGATGAGCTCACTGAGAAACAAACGGATAGACCTGCTTAAAGGCATGCAAGGTAAAAAATATACAATTGAGAATAACGTTATTATAATTACACCATTGAAAATGTTTTTTTTTTTACATGAGGCACCAATCTTCATTACTTGCGCATATTTTAAATTTTTTTTTACATATTTGTTAAAACTGTCACAATATCCTAACAGTGTAAATATGAGACAAATAATCTGAAAAAAATCAAGCTCATCTCTGTAGTCCTACTGCCATCAGCATAAATACACAGAGCAATCAGAAACAACCAATCAGAGCCAAGAGGAGGGTCTTAGTGCTGTCAATCGTCCTTATCCTTATGTACACGCGCTACTCACAACTTCCATTTCTCTCTCTGCTGTGCCACAGCTGCTAGCAGCTGCTAGCTGTAGCACAGCAACTCAAACATCTTCACTGAATGTGACTCGAGATGGTAACCCACTGTGAACATATCCTTGCGTCTGTCGTGAGTGAGTGCAAATTTATTGGCAGTGGGCTGGACAACGTTTAAACATTTCTGTGGAGATGTAGGCCTTAAATTTGTATCATAATAATCTTAAATTTGAGTTGGTGAAACCTGGGATACTTCCTCAAGGCACTGCATGTGTAGAAAACAATGGATTGAGTTTTCTATTTTGTCTTTTAGGTACTATTGAGGAGGCGTCTGAGGCCAACCCGAAAGAAAAACACTCAGATTCTTTTGGAGCGGAGCCGCTTCAATCGTCCTCCTGCATCAAATGTCCATCAGTTCCGGCCACCGGCGTTTCCAGTCCGAATCGCGCAGCAGATTGCGCCTCCCCTCCTTCCTCCAGCCTTCCTTTGAACGTCGTCATCAAGGAGGAGCCCCGGTCTCCGGTCTGCGTCAGCTCCGAACCGAACCCTGATCACAACGTAACCAACTGCGCTCACAGCACCACCCCGGACAACACAAACCCGTTGGGTAAGACCAGTTAGCGATTAGAGGCTAGATGATTATTTTAATGAAATCCAATCAGTTTACATGTAGAACTCTGCAGGTGCTGCCTGCAGCTCGGGGTTGTCTCCTGACAGAAGCCTTGAACCTCCAGATGGCAAAGGGAAGTTACCATCACCGATCGAAAAATCTGAAAGGCCTTCAGAGGCTCTAGGAAAAACCTCAGCGAAGCTCCCCGATGGCGCCGACGTCCAGTCAGCGCAGCCCGCGGCGGCATTTAACCTGCCGCCCTCTCCGTCTGAGCTGAGGAACGGAAAGCGCGTGAGGAAGCTGAAGAAGAGGAAGGTGTTGAACAAGGCTCAGGGAGCAGAGCAGCTCCAGAGCAGCGACACAGAGATGGACGAAGAGGCGTCCCGGCCGCGGTGGCTGCGGCAGCGCAGGAGGCCGAGCAGCGGCTCCCAGGTCAGCACCTCCAGCCTGCCGACGGACGAGGGGAGCAGGAAGACGCTCAGCGCACCGCGTTTGGCCGTAAAAACCGAGGCGGCGGAGTGGAATTCTCCCGCAGAGAACTTTGAGGTCGCCACAGCGGATCAGCAGCCTCAGAAGAATGACTTCATCCAAACTCCGCCCACTCCGCCTAGGCTCCCAGACCAATGTAAATCTGAGCCACGCAGCCTGGCGTGCAACGAGGTTTCCTCCACCAGTGACATGGATCTGTGCAAATCCTCTGAGAGGTGGGTCATTCTGGAAAACATCCACTTATTTACATTTTTCCAGAGTTTTCTACGAAATAATTTCAAAGGCTGAACATCTACAACTCATAAAGCAGCAGAAAACTAAAGTACAGTTCGTTTCAGATTGCTGAGTCAGATTTTGTCATGTTGATAATCGATCAATTAATCAACTTTATTTATACCATTAGGTGGATGTAGCTACACTGAAGCGAGTCAGCTTTTTCGCCACGCAAGATACTTGATATAAACACACAAATATAAAAATATGCTTAAAACTGGACCAGGGCTCAATACTTGAAAATATTAAAAAACATAAAAACAGTAAAATAAAATAAAAAACCTGTAATATTAATTTTAGTGTTGTAATTAAGTCATGATTAAAAAAAACAAAACAATATTAAAGCCTATGCTATATCGAATTTTGAAAATTTATGTCAACAGGAACAAAGCTGGTTTTATGCCGCTTAGTTTCACATTTGAATTTGAGCTGAATCTGTCCGTAAAGATGCAATGTAAATGAAAATATGAAATGTTTGGAAGCAAACAGCAGGCATCCTTGCTCTTCATTGTTTTTCATAGAGATGCATTTCTCATTATCACCAGGCCATAGCCTGATTCTGAGCTGATCAGCAACTGGTCATAGACCAGTTGCTGATCAGCTCAGAATCATTTTTCTCAAGAAAGCCACAAAAATATTTATTGTAGGAACGATCGTTGTCCTATGTATGCAATTTATATTTTCTTCTTTTGGACAAATATTAACTTTAGTGTTTTTTATTTGATAAGAAGAGTAAAAAAAAATGTTTAGTAAAATAAATACCTGTAGAAATGACAAGAAATACTTGAAATTGAAAATACATTTTAAAAATGACCTTTTAGAAAGTATATAAAGTCATAAGTTGGAGACCAGGGGATTTTTTTCCTCTCTGCTTCAGCAGTGAGTCTGATGTGGGAACCTTTTGTCTCCACAGTGAGTTACCTTTTCCCATCACGCTGCCCAGGACCTCATCAGGTATGTTATTATACACTTTCAGACATTTATTTATTGGAAATAATTCAGCTAATGTAATTTTATCCAAGCTGTGAAGTTATATGTTGCGTCATTTCTACGAGTGAGAAACTGAGTTAGGTTGCAGCTTGTCCAACTCTTTACTCGTTGATTGTTTTCCTCAAAAGCTCTGGGTCACTTTGTTCTTTCACCAGTTTGCAACTCTTTTAGTCCCAGTTTGTTACCAGTTTGTCTCTTACTGTATTGTACCTGCAAAGGAATAAACACCTTAAATAAGTCACATTTTCTTTGCACTTAAGCGCCTTTTATGATTTATGGTTATTAATTCTTATTTTATTAAAATGCTTAAACAATTATTTGATTTATTTGAACACAATTTAAAAAAGAGTTTTATTATACCCTGTTGACATTTCTTTTGTTCTCCTCATAAGATATTAAATGAAGGAAAGTTGGTGTAGTGTAACCTCATTTCTCTTTGAGCACATCATAGTGCAGAAGGCCTATCAATCCAAAATATTGATATTGCCAATATCGGATCAATACTAAACTAGCAAGAGATGCTGGTGCTGTATCGAATCGACACCAAAATATGCAGTATAACATTTTCCTCTACATCATGGAAAATAAAAACTAAATAATAATAAAATTAAATAACAAAATTTTAAATAAAATTTTTAAAAAATACCCCCAGTGATATGAACTTATAAACAACCATTTAAAAAAGTTGACGACTCAATTTGTTAACATAAAAAGTTTGTCATGAAGCAACCAAAACGACAAAGGTAGAAAAAGCCAAAAAGGTGTAATAAGATCCTCCCAGCCTGTGTCATGGATGTATTTCTGTATATTTTTAGACGCGTTCTCTGACCGTGGGGAGGACGAGGTCCCGACTGAAGGAACGTTCTCTGGCCACAAGGAGGCGGTGAACGCCCTCCAGATCCACAACGGGCTGCTGTACACGTGCTCCGGAGACCGAACCGTCCAGGCCTTCGACCTGGTGGTGGGTGACCGCTCACTGAAACGCTTCCCATCATTTCTGTCTGGAGCCCCAGCAGTTAAATGGAGTTGTGTCGTTGCAGAGCCATAAATGCGTAGGTGTGTTTGAGGGTCACGGCTCCAAAGTGACCTGCCTGCTGGTGTCTGCGGCTCCATCCCTGCACCATCGCCTTTACTCCGGTTCCAGTGACCAGACCATCCGCTGCTACAGTCTCAAGGTCAAATCTGTTCTCATCTGACTTTCTCATTTGGAGCCGCACTCAGAGGCTGATGTTTCCCTGATGTTCAACGTTTTATACAGACGCGAGAATTTGAGCGACAGTTCGCTTTGTCCGACCGAGTCCTCTGCCTTCACAGCCGGTGGAAGACTTTGTATGCCGGTCTGGCAAACGGTACCGTGGTGACCTTTAACCTTAAGGTAAGGAAGACAGTGTCACATGTTTTTGACTCTTTGAATCTCTCTATTGGTTCTGATCTGCTTCCATCAAATGCTGATATTTTATTTTATTTTTTTCTGGGGAAAAAAGTCACCACTTCACAGTTATGTAAGGCTGCAACTAACAATTATTTTAGTAATCAATTACTCTCAATTATTCTGATGATTAATTTAAAAAATTGGTACATTTTACAGGTTTTTCATTTAACCACTTACACCATTTTTGTACAACACTAGAAATACATAAAAAATGCAATTAAACAATTCAATTCCTTATTAATTAAGAAAATAAATATTGTATTGCCTAAATTGTAACAGCAGCATTCCTTTAGTAAATCTGAACAGGGTGAAGCTAAAACTTTACCACTGAGGAGTTTTTGCTAAAACATACTTACAGACAAAGGTGTTTTTATCTTAAATGCAAAACTTATATATTTTTTTCCATTGTCTTAGTTTAATTAGAACCAAATATAAGATCTTTTTCTTCGGCCAGTGGCCTATCCTGAGTCTGTATACTCAAGAAATCTATGATTAATCAATTACCTAGTGAACGAGTATTTCAATAATTGATTAATCACAATTAATCCAACTAATTACGATTAATACAGTTATTCACAATTAATGACCATTATTGTCTGTGTGTGAAACTGATGGAAAACGGCATCACGCCTCTCCGCCAGCTCAGTTGACCGGGTTCACGTCTCGCTGCTCATTGTTTAGACAAACAAGCAGATGGACATGTTCGAGTGCCACGGGCCGCGCGCCGTGAGCTGTCTGGCCTCGTCGCAGGAGGGGGCCCGGAGGATCCTGCTGGTCGGCTCCTACGACAGCACGATCAGCGTGAGAGCGGCCCACGACGGGCTGCTGCTGCGCACGCTGAAGGGCCACACCAAGAGCGTTCTCTGCATGAAGGTGGGTTCAGGGCTGCAACGCGGAGAAACCCACCACAAGAGAAGAAGAAAAAAACAAAAGAAAACACAAGTATGCTGCTCAGCTAAACTTTTAACACCCTCCTCCATCTTGTCTCCCCTTTCAGGTGGTGAATGATCTGGTGATTAGTGGATCCAGTGATCACTCTGTGTATGCTCACAACATCCATGTGAGTTCATGTCTCGGTTCTTATGTCGTCTAAGATCTTGTTTTGACGGGGAGACGGAAGGATTATCAACTGGTTTAAATGTTTGATTTTTGTTCACTGTGTAAAAAAAAAAAAAAAAAAAGACAGGGGAGCTTGTGCGCTCATTTAAGGGTCACAGCCATGCCATTACCGTGGTGACCGTTCTTGGGAAAGTGATGGTCACAGCCTGCCTGGACAAAGTGGTCAGAGTTTACGACCTGCAGGTGTGTACGCCCTAAAACCCACGCTAAAACATCGCTCTGATGAACAAATTGAAGGAATCTACTTCAAATTGACATTCAGCTGACGGGAAACGCTGATTGTCTCCACAGTCTCAGGAGCAGCTGCAGGTCTACAGTGGATACACTGATATGGTGTTGTGCATGGCCATCCATAAGAACATGGTGAGAAAACAAACATTTCCTTATTTTGGAACGAAAGCACCTCGTTTTAATCTCGAACATATTTGCAAATATATTCACGCCACTTGAAATTCTTCAGATTTTGTCTCATATCTTCTCAGAGTTCAATGTTTGTTTTAGGGACTTTATGTGGCAGAGGAACAGAAATGACTGCATGACTTTTAAATGGAAGGGATTTATGATTTTCAAAGCTGTATTCAAGTCAAAATCTAAAAATGGTGGCATGCAGTCGAAGCGTTTTGAAAAATATGTGAGAAAATTGAAGTGATATTATGAAATATTGAGTACAACCATATTTTAGATGGGTTGCTATAGATAGACAGACAGACAGACAGATAGATATCCATCTGTAGATAGATAGACTTGTTTAGCAGGCCTCAATGTTAAAAACACACATTTGTGATAAAGACACATAGTGCTAGTAAAACCCACTTTAGACTATAATACATGTAAACTGGGATCAGTAGTGTGACATTCAGCATTTTGCTGTGTTTTGTCTGACCATATTTATTACTTTTATTGTGTATTATGGAATGAAAAGTCAATGCTCTGAAGTGGCCTAATAATTATTAGTTTGGTTCATCATAGACAGGCACTTATTTCTTTGAGTTCCAGATTATATAGCAGGGCAGCACCTATTGGTGCATCATGTTAAATCCCATTGAAATGCATTGGAGTCGCTGTTATTTTGTATATACATCTTGACCTCTGTTTGTTTCAGATCTACACAGGATGTTATGACGGCAGCACGAAGGCCGTGAAGCTGAACCTGATGCAGAACCACCGTTGCTGGGTAAGATACGGCGACATCTTAGTGACAAGATGCGTATATTTCATTTTACTCTCTTATCGAGAGAGGTAGTCGGACGGTATAATCGGTTGGAGTACAGTGAGCGACCGCTGTGTTCACAGTGGCACGGCTGCCCCCTGGTGTTCGGGATGATGAAGCATCTCCAGCAGCACCTGATCAACAGCCACACCACCGCCAACTTCCAGACCTTTAAGTGCCGCTGGAAAAACTGTGAAGAGTTTTTCAGTGTACGCAACAGCTCCAAGCAGGTAGAGAAACCACCAGCAGGTTTCTGACACTTTCAAGTGTTTGAATTTAACCAGGGTTCCTGCAGGTTCCTGCAAACTTGAGTCACAGAACCTAATAAAAATGTCTCAGTGTGACTCAAACTTTAGCCTGAGAGAAAAGTCTTGCGAACAAAACCCTAAACAAAACTGTATAAAATTGCTTATGCGAGATTAACTAGAGTAAAATATAAGACCTATGATTAACGTGCTTAAGGCCAAATAAATGTGCTTGAGTTTAAGATCTTTTAAGGCCTTGATTTTAGATACATGAATGTACGACTTTTTAAGGATGCACAGATGTCCTCTTTACACTTTCTAAACTCGCCTCCTTAGATCTCGAAGCAGTTAATCGATTAATCAATTGATTCTTAGATCTAGAACCATCTGAGCAACAACAGAGTCAAGACTGTAACATCCTTACCTGGTATTTTAGAGGTTTCATTGTTTCTAAACTAAACTGGAGAAAACTGTTGCCTTACTTGTAAGGATGAAACTAACAATTATTTTAGTAATAGATAATTAAATTCCTTTTTGAAAAGAAATATATTAATATCATAGCCTTAAATGGAATACAGTAGCATTTCTCTAGTGGATTTGAACCAGGGGAAGTTAAAGCTAGGCCACTTGAGGAGTTTTGGCTAGAACATATTTACATACAAAGGTGATTTTATCTTAAATTTCTATATATATTATGGTTTTTTTTGAGTTTGTTTACTCCAGTTAACGATTACCAAATTAAATTTGATAAATCGATTAATCATGATTAATCGTTTCGGTTCTGATTTCTTTCTTCGACATTGATTGACGCCTTGGGATTCAACGGAATTAGCTTAGAGTGACCATCCTAGCATTTCATCACGTTTTTCTTCTCGCAGATGGTGACGCTGCACATGCAGAAACACGCTGAGGAAGAGGCTGCAGCGGAGCCCTAAGGGGCCAGTGGTGGGAGCGTATTTTCACTACTCGCCCCCCTCTCCCTCTCTTCCCCTTTCATCTTAACCCCTCCCTCATTTAACCTCCCATATTGGGCGGGGTATTTGCTCTCGGGACCTCCTACACCTCACCGCGCTCCAAACGAGCGTTTGTCGACTCCATCCTTCATGTCCGGCGTTGGAATCCAACCCGGCGTTCCGCCGCGAACGGGAAGGCAGTTGTGTTGTTTTTAAAGTACATTCTCAGAAACACTCCTTCCTGTCCTGTTGTTCGACTGTCACTGACCAAAGCGAGAGAAAGAAACACGCAACTTTTTTTCTTTTTTTTTTTCCATTTATTATTATTGATGAAGAAACTCCAGCGATGCCCAGGTCTGTGGGATCTGTTACACGTTTGTTTTTTTTTCTTTTGTTTTTGCAACTTTAACAAAAAAATCTAGAATTATCACTCAGATTCACTGCAATGTGGCATGGTTTGAGATGTTTTTATAAGTGTGCAGTTGTGATGTGTTACATCGAGCGACCTGAAGTTACTTTTTTTTTTTTCTTCTTTATATTAAGTTGCCGTAAGCTCAGGTTTACGACGGGACTGAGTGCGTTGTTACTGTGTAATCCCCTCGGCCGTATTTAAGAGTGTAGTTGGAGTTGATGAAGAAGTTTTTGTTTGCTACAGTGACTTTTTTTGTTTATTATTATTACTTGTTCCTCACCCAGATGTCCAACGATCGTCTGATTTGAGAACCGAGACACGAATGCCGTGGCGTTTCCTACTGTACGTTTTAATCCGTGTAGTTACTCGTTTTTTTCTTTTGAAGGAACGTGTTGAATCACACTGTTACGTGAACCTTGTTTATCAAGAGTGAAGTGAGGTTGTGTTTTATGTTTGTTTTTTGATTATTATTATTATTATTTTGGTTTTGAATCGGAGCATTGAGCAGAAGGCACAGGAGCTTTATTTTCCACACCGGTGGTGGTTTTCTCATGGAGTGTGGATCTGAAGGGTGTTAAGAGGAGGTGTTGGACGGAAGAACCGTGAAGGAAGAATAAAGTTTCATCTCTCTTGCCAATAGCCGAGTAACCGATAGCATAAATCGGCATTTTTAAAGGTAGTTTCCACCCATTTTTACCAGCACCATGTTCCGTTTATGTAAGTGTTCAGTTCACCTCTTGCCTGGCATTCCTGAGTTTCTTCAAGTTTTTGTCATTTGTTATCAAAGTTCCGAAGAACTTTATTATTTTTTTTTCAAAGAAGTGCAATCTAAGATGTTCATAATAAAAAAAAATGTGTGAAACATAAAAAAAAACAAAAAAACATCTGTCGTCATTTAACAAAAACATTTTCAAACCAGACATGGTGGAAAGCAGTCAAACCAACAGCTACATATTTATTAATTTATTGGGTTAAAATGATTAAAAATGTAGTACACTCAATTGACCAAAGCTTTTATAAGTTGGGGGGAGTGAATCACACAAAGCTGCAGTTCAAGCCTTTTGCCATAATGTTTCAAATCCATATTTCTGATCTTTAATCGAGCTTAAAAACTGAAAGACAGTCAGAGGAGGCCTGAGTTTCTCCAACACGGACAGAGCTGTATGCAACATGGTTCAGAAAATTTTTTACTGACAAAACTAAGTGATTAAAAAGAACTTGATGAAAATTGAGTATGAGAAATAGTAAGCCCAGGTCAGAGGGATGACTGGTGTAAGAAGAAAACATGACGCATGAGAGGGGCTCTGTGAGGTATTGTGACAGTAAAAAGAGGTTGGTTTTGTTTGCTGCCTGAGAAAAAGAACAGTACAACAGGTGATGATGTCCAAAAAAAAAAAGAAAATGCAACTGAAAAGAGAGCGATGTGGTGATGGTGGTCGGACGAGGGCAGAGGAAACAGCGGTGGAGGTGAAGACGCCCTTTGGAGCTTCTGGAGGTGAGTTGATGTGGATGAAAGCCGACAGCGGTCGGGCTGAATACTGAGTACTGAGGTAAAGGCTGGCAGGGCAGGTCTGGTCCTGGTGTGGAGTGGAGTTCACCTGGGAGAAGGTGGGCCTGTCTAGGCGTACATGGTCAACTGGAGCCACTTCAGGTGGAGGGGGAAGAAAAACATTTATCTTTTATTTTTTTGTAGAAATGTTTAAAAAATCTTTCATGGTTCAATCTGCAGTGCAGGAATACCTTTTCTACTTTCTTTTTTCTTACCTAAGTGTATATGCACTACAGATAAAGAAGAATGTCAGTTCCAGTTAATTAAAAATGTGAAAATATAAATGATTTCTGTGAGCTGGTAAACGGATCCGGGTGTTGCGCAACATCCCGAATGACAATAACAATACCTGGCAGTGAAACACGATGTTATCTCTACCACAGTATTGTGTTCTGAGATCTAAATCAACCAGTTGAAAGCTTAATAATGATGGCAAAAAAACGTTTGTAGTTTCTCTCCAACCTGCTCGTGTATGTATATATTTCAGGCTGAACAATTGAAACCCATTAAGACAAACCTAAATGTCTCTCATGATGAAGATGACCTGTGCATGTGAACTCGTGGTTGGAGGCACAAAAATGTGTTATAATCTGTGTTATTACATTTGTGTCGTGCTTAACTTGACTGTCATGCTATAGAGTGTATGCAGGCGTGATCATGGCTTCGTACCTCCAGGACGCTGAGTCTGATGGTTCCATCTCCATCCTGGTCAAATGCTTGGAAGGCCCCTGAGAAGGAAAATGTTGAACTGTAAGTTAAACTTTTCATAAACAACATATTTTTTCACCCATTTGCTAAAACGGTCACTTTGTTGTGACTGCATGATATTACACAAGTAATAGGTGAGAAGAAACAAAAATCAAGCTTCTCTGCCTCCCTCCTGTGGTCCCACTGCCATCTGCAGGAACAACCAGTCGGAGCCCGACTTACTGAACATGGCTTCCAGCCGAACCAGGCAGCTGATGAAGCTGTCGAAGTCGATGTTCATGTTCTCGTTGGCGTAGCGCATGGTGATGATGTCATACAGCTGGTTGTTGAGACGGAAGCCTGGACAGGACACAAGACACATGGCTGTATGGTGACAAGAACATTTAGAGGATGAGTTTAGGCTGCAGGCGAAGAAGAATCTCACAGTCACTTTTTAAAAAAATGTTTTTATTCCTAGCAAAAATATAACAACTGAGCAGGTTAAGGGTCAAATTGTGCAGTTTTCCGTCACCTCTGGTTTCAGCCCGAGTCATAAAATTAGACACAATGCTCCTGTTGTCACTATAAAATGAGATTCATTGGCCCGTGTTGAAGAACTGAAACCTGTTTACTGACATTTTTTTCCCCCCTTTTTTTTCTCCCTTAATTTTCCACAAATATTAACACCCTACAGAAGATGATGTACTGTAGACATTTTCTGTTGGCAAGTGTGTTATTACCATCTTCATAAAATAACAGCCTATGGCATTTTTTTTTGTCAAAAGATCATTTTGGTAAAAACAACAACAACAAAAAAACTCCTTTGACAAATAAATGAAGTAAGCCGTTGTTGATGTTACGTCAATTTTTGTTTTCCTTTAAAACCTAAGAAAATAAATAAATTTCCTACAGTGGATATCCAACAAAAATGAGAAGTTGCCTTTTTCTAAAGACAACTCGAGGTCTTGTTTAAATTTTCTAGTTTTTTTTTTTCTTTCTCCTTGTTGGATCATCACATAAAATCCTAATAAAATATTGAAGCAATGAGACACAACACAAAAAGGTTGTGCTTCTCTTAACTTCTGCAAACTAAACTTAATTTTTTTTTTTCCGGTGCGTCGTCAGCAACGACCCACATTACTTCCTGTCTGTTCTCACCTGCGTCATTGACGGCGTTCCTCATCTCGTAGCTGTTGATGCTGCCGGTTTGATCGGCGTTGTAATGTTTGAAGATTCCCTGGGAAAACAGGAACAATTTGTCGCATAAACCACTGAAAAGCGTCCCAGCCCGACTGCTCGTAGTGGAAAAATACCAGCTAAAAGATTAATTTTTCTTGACGCCAAGACTACAAAACACTGCGATTGCACCTGATTGGGTTATTTATCATGGATGAATATGAACGTTTCCAACCTGCCACTGCTTGATCTTGTTCCACAGATGAATGAACTCCTGCAGGTTGAGTCTACCTGTCCCGTCCATCTTCAATGGACACGGTTAAGACCAAACTCCACACTGTTGCGTGCTTTTAATTTGAAATGCAAGTCTTTCCTCTTTTCTTTTGACCCTGTTGACGGATCCATGAATGACGAACATCATGTGAAGCATTTCATAGGGAATGTGGGGGAGCGATTTGTCAAAATAGGGTGACACCGGATCAGCAGGTATAGTAGTCTCCTTGCAATCAGAAGGTTGTGGGTTCGATTTCAGCTTCCCTTTATTACATGCCAATGGGCAAGGCACTAAACCCCAAGCCTGTTCTTCCCAGGAGTGCATGATTGTATTTTATCCTTTTTCCTAAATATGGCTGAAATGATTAATCGTGATTAATCAATAATTGAAATACTCGCCAACTAGTAATCAATTAATTGTTAACTGGAGGACACAGACTAAAAAAAGGCCATTTGTTGAAATAGTGATTATTCACAGTGGTAATTAAGCCAAAACTGTCCAAAAACATGTACGCTTTTGAATTTAAGATAAAACAAAACAACAACAAAAAAAACCTCAAGTAGTATAGTTTTAGCTTGTACTACTTGAGGGTTTCAACTCTTGCAAAAAAAAAAGTTTTGCAAAAAAAAAAAAAAAAGAAGAAAAGAGAAACAAACTTCTGTTTAGCACCTTTTGCTCTACAGTTATTTATCGGTTAATCCAAAAACGAATCAGCAGTGCGCTGACGTTAAGTCAAGGCCTGAGCTTTTCACATAGAAGTTTTATTTTAGCTGGATTTGCTTCCTTTGCTACGAATGGTCACGGGTTCACCAAGGGAAGAATGCTACATTATTGTATTTTAGGCAATAAAACACTTATTTTCTTATTTAATAAAGGAATTAAACTGTTATCTTACTAAATAATGGTTAGTTGCAGCCCTGTGTTGATTATGTCAAACAGGAGCCAACTTCTCGAGGCTAAGCAGAGTTTTCGGTTAAATCCAGACGTTGCCACGGCGCCGTGAGCGTCCGTCACCGACCCGACCAAAGGGTCTCGGCAGGTCGCGTCTCCTGTGCACAACACAGCCTGCCTGAAGCGCTCGATACAAAGGATACGTCCATCAGAGCAATCATGCTCCTGCAGCTCTCCAGGCTGAAGCCCTCCGTGTTCAGGTCCTTATCTGGAGGGAAAACAAGATGGGGGGGTAAAAATAATGTTGTAAAAGAAAAGTTACTTCTTGAACTTTCTCACTTTTTACTATAACAATGGGCACAAACTTCAATGTGACCTATTGAAAAATCTCAACTATTTTAGGAGTAAACATGGCTTTGCATCTAGATTTTAGTGTAACTATAGATGGGACTCATTTATAAAGATGTTCCCTTTCTTTAAGGGTTTCATTAAATGTTGCATGTTTACTGTAAAAAACATTTTACTGAAAAAGAAAAAAGAAAAAAAAAGATGTGGCAAAACATTACATACCCCTGTTTAGATGACAGCTAAATTCATGTGTTAGCATGGCCTAGTCAAAGTCCAGACCTAAAAAAAACTGCTGCTAGTACATGAAATCTGAACTAGCTCGAGCTATTCCGCTAAACAAGAGCGAATAAATATTTCTGGGAGCTGCCAGATAAGGTTCCACTGGCTTGAGGTGACGAACACAAAAGCACGCCACACTTTGCAGATTTAGATTTTCTAAAAGAAATGCAAAAGCGTATGTCCTTTTGCGTTCTTCTTTCAAACAGTCGGTACTTTCTGATGAGGCATCGCATGAAGTTCCCATAACACACGAGGTTTTGCAGCTGTGACGTATCAAACGTGTTGGACTTACGCGTGGTGATCACCCTGTTGAGAACGTTCCTCAGTTCATTAGCTGTGATCTCCATGTCCTGAGAGGGAGAGAACGAGCGTCGGACCGATGCACAAACACACTTTCGCCGTCAACATGGCTGACCCTAAAACAAATCACGCGGGCTTTCTACTGCCCGTTTCTGCACCGTCTGCACTCACGTCACCGGCTATCTCCTGAAAAATAGTCCGGAACTGCTGGTCCTCCTCGCTCTCTTCCCCCGCCGAGGCCGGAGCCGGCTGCGGGGGGAACCAGGTGCGATAAGAAGAAAAGAAAAAGAAAAAAAAGCACGAGGAGATGAAATGTTGTCATTCCAACCCAGAATGGTACATAGAGAACTCAGACTTACCACCGGGTGATCCGCTTCGATCCTGTTCTCTATCTCCCTGGATGAAAACGGACAAACAGCAGTCACCATGGTGACATCAGCAGCATCTCATCTAGACCTGAAGCTACCTGCTGCTTCCTACAGCCAGCAGCCTCTCATCATGGTCACTTTAAGCTTTTAATGATTCGTTTGAACAGTTCTTTTTCCAGGATGGAATGATTACACAACTTACAACTTCAGTGAGTTTTAAAAACTCAAATTGGGAAGACGTCTTATTTTTTTTGTGGATTTTCACTGCAAACAGCACAAAATCCTACTAAGTGTTTTTGGTCGGGTTTCTTGTGCAAATATCTTAGTACACTTAAAATAAAAAGTAGCTTTTCAGTGAGATACAGAGAGCTTGTTTTAAGTCAATCATTTCTTGACAGATTATTTCAATTATAACGTTGGAAAAAATGTCTTGTTACAGTGGCTTGCAAAAGTATTCATACCCCATGAACGTTTCCATATATATTGACTCTTTTCAGCAATTGGTCCCACTTCTCTGTTTTTTTTATTGCAATATGACAAAACATGGGAGAGTTCAAGGAGTATGAATACTTTTGCAAGCCTGAACTAGTACTTTTTTGTCAATATTCAAGAATTATTGACGTAAAACAAGCTCCTTTATGTTGCTGAAAAGCTACTTGTACGTTAGTTTTTTCTTGATTCAAATATACCAAGATATTTGCAGTAGAAACAAGACCAGAAATTCTTTGTAAAATGTTGTGCTTTTGCAGTATTTCTCTAATCTAAGGGTCAAAATTAACAAATATTTGGACAAACTTCTTCCAACAAATTCCAATCGATGCCATGCTTAACAGTTTTGCACTTTTTTTTAAGCTTTAACAAACTCAGATGCTTCTAAACATCTAAGCAGTGAGCCCAAATAGCTACATTTTTGGCCTGATCTTCAGAATAAATTGTCAATACAGGTTCATGAGTTCTGTCCTATTTCATTATATAAATATGAACGTTTGGGTTTGGTTCTTCAAATTTTGACACATGTTGTGTTTGACCACAAAAATGCATCCAAACTGGGTTTGGAAATTTTCCAAAGTTCTAGCTTCATTCCTGGTTTAAAAAAAAAAAGCTTTACCAATTTAGCCAAATTTTGGCCAGAATGATGCCAGAAGTTTGCATTCTGGCATCATTCTGGTTTGGTGACACTAAATCAGATTTTGGGGTGTAAAATCACTTTTGAGTCTGACTGATTTGATCATATATAATCTACGGATTATAGAAAATCCGCAGCAAAGTCAGACTTGTTCACCTGTTTCTTGTTTCTTAAGACTAAAAAACAGTCGGAATGAGACGCTCCAAATCAACGTGTCAACTTTTGACCAGAGATTTACACCAGCATTACTGATAGGAACTGTGCACATCTATCCCTCCTGTTTGCCGCTTCGTCCTCCAGGTGGGTCACGCCAGCGGCCGGATCTTCCAGCACGGAGTCGTTTGAACGTTTACCGGATCACGCCCATATCGGAAGCCGCTCGTCCTAAAAAAGACTCCATAACAGCTTCGAACTCGGGCCGATTTCTTCCAGTTCTACAAATCAAACTGCCGTTAAAATCGTTCGCTCTTGGGGCTTTTTTTGCTGTTGTTTTTTTCTTTCTTTCCCACCCAAACAACTGACCCACAACCCAACAACACAAAGCAGCAGCAGCCAGAAATCAAAACCCAGTGACATGCAGGAAGTAGGACTGGGTACTGCTGGAAATGCTTCATTTATTTTTAAAAACCTCTCTGACGAAGGTTGGGTTAGGATTTAACTTAAGAAAGATTTGCAGAATTTAAATAATTCACTATAAACACGGCTGCTTTACCAGAATCAGTCAGCCAAAGACAGGAATGTGCCCTGATTTCTTTCCAGTCCTTAAAAGCATCAAACCAAACACCCACAGCCATTTTCTCACTTTAAGCCGCATAATTTGATTCCCAATTTTAATATGTTCTCCAATGTATTATTTTCTAATACATTAAAAAAAAAAGGCCTGTAGCAACATTTCAGGAAGACTTTGGGAAAAGAATCCTGAAGTCGGACACATTTTTAGTTCTGACACCTCCAGCAAAACCCAGACTTCTTCTGAAACATGTAGAAACATCAGAAATATGAAAAAGTATACGGCCTTTACCACTAAAACAAAAATATTTACACCCCGTTTGTCCTTCCCCACGACAGCATGTGATGGCCATTGTAGACAGAAAAAAAAAACAGTAATTAATTTCCCCCAAAATACTCTGAAATATTGAGATTAATCTTAGAAAATGTATATGAAATCAAGAAAAATTTCTGAACTTCAAAAGTTGAAAATTTGCAAGAAAATAAGTCAGAACTGTTGAGATTTATCTCAGAAACTTAGCAAAAAAAAAAAAAAAAATCTTAATTTAAAAATAAAAAATATGAACATTTTAATATTAATCTGAGATTCCTGAGAAGAGTCTCAAACTTCCAGAGTTCCTTTTTTCTCACAATTATTTGACTTTTGGAGTTCACAGATTTCCATGATTTTTCCCAGTTTTATTTTTTTTTCAGTTTTGTCTTTTTTTTTTTCTTCTATCTACAGTAACCTTAAATCACCTTCGTACTTTACAGACCCGTTTTTTTTTTTTTTGACCACATCACAACCCCGAGGGGTCGCTCACTCACTCTGAAGTGTTCCTCTTTTCAGAGAAGACTCTCAGGATGAACTCCCCCTCCTGGTGCGGCTCGTACGTGGAAGGAACGATGACGTACTCGCCGGGGCTCAGGCGGAAGCGCTGCGTCACCTCCCGCAGGTTGATGTAGGACCTGGAGCGGGCCTTGGAGGAGTTGACCAAGAAGAAGTCCTTCTGCATGTGCTGCTTGTTTCCATGCATCTGCAAAGACGAGTCGCAGCGACGGGTAAAAGCATGGATACCGGGCAGAGATCAGGTTTAGACAATAATCCCTTTGATGATCGATCAAAAATGAATGCAGGATACAACTGACGAATGTTTTGTCGACACCTTCCTCACCTCCTTTGGCACCTATGGAGAGATACAAGCAGCAGTGGAAACAGATATGACATTTATTATCTCAAACAATCAAATTCCACCAGTTCATATTCAAACAAAAATAGGTTTGTAGTAAAATCCGTCACCTCGTAAATGGCGAATCCGATGGTGAAGAGGTTGGCCCCCATCTTTCGCTCTTTTCGTCTGTTCTTCTGCATCAGGGACACCATGAAGGTGCAGACCACCTCGTTGTCGTCCGGATCGTCGTCCTCCTCCAGCAGGCGGAGGCGGTACTGAGGGTTGGTCCAGAATGTGTCTTGCAGAACATGTGGAACAATCAAATGTTCTCACATTTACACAAAATAAAGCTTCATGTGTGACCTTTTATGGTTTCGCACGGATTTGCAAAAGCCATTCAGTTAAGCTCTTTATGTTTTTTTTTTTTGTTTTAGTTTTAATCAACTGGACAGACATTTTTGATGAATAAAAAGCTTTATTGCACCTGGATAGTTTCTGCAGCCTCCGGCGGAGCAGCCTCTGACCCAGCGGCCCTCGTTCACAGAAACCGTCCACTTGTGGATCTTGTCGTCCTCGAGGGCGTCGGGTGTCAGGTTGCAGATCTCGATCTTGGTGTAATTCTTCTTGAAGTCCTCAAACGACATCCTGAAGGGCACCAGAAAGTGCAATAGTCATCATGAACAAAAGGAAAGTCAAAAGTGTCCTTTTGAAAATGTTGTTTTAACAGTGTGTTGTTGTGTGGCCCAGTGTAACATTTTCTGTATTTAAAGTCCCCCAAATATTTTGTAATTTTGCCCGACAAGATAGCCTGCGGACCCATGTAACTCACAAGGTGCCCTTATATTTTCCCACTTGAGTACCTGCCCCACAATGCACCAATGACCCTTCACTAGCCCCGTCACCGTCAAAAGATTTGCTCACCGTCAAAAGATTTGCTCCAAAACCTGAATTTTAGAAAAATTCAGGTTTTGGAGAACCAAATCTGATAGAAATACAGTGGGATCATCTGCATATGGCTGTGGACAACAGATAACTGATTGGCAAAGTTATGTTAGTGACGAAGACTGGGTGCTAAAATGAAATTGAAAGGTGCTTTCAACCAGTAATTAGTTTTTAGTCCTCAGCAGTTCATTTATTGGACATTTAAATATTTTTTAAATCAGTCTGAACACCTTAACGGCAGTCGCATGTTCAATAACCCGACACTCACCAGAACTCTCCATCCTCTGCGCTTTGGTGCTGCAGTTTGTCTTTGTCGGCCTTCGAGAGATTCGCCCACTCTTTGGAGCTGTTGGAAATAACAAACAAGAAGATGTAAGTTCCTTAACAGGCAACAAACATCTGAGACCGAGGACAAAACCTTTAAAGAAAGCAAAAGAAATCCTCACTTGTCACTCCAGGGGCCGTTCCATTCCACTTGACCCCAGGGGTTCCTGAGACGCACCAGACGAACTTTGTTGTCCTTCTGCTGAGAGGGTTTACACTGTTGTGACGCAGAGAAATGGAAATGGTGAGTCGCATGCCGTGGAGCCGAACACGTTAACGCGTTCCAGTTGAGCCGCCGGTTTCACCTCGTCCACCGCCGTCACGGAGTAGGCGTGACCCTTCACGAGTCCCGTCACCGTGCGGGTCTCAAAGCGAGCAGGAACCAGAGACTAAAGCCAAGCATTGAGCACAACACAAGAAGAAACCAAGAACAGAGGAAGAGAAAATATGAGAAAACATCAAAGCAGCACACAGACGACACTTCTAACAAACAAAAACTCCCAAAAAGTAGTCAAAGTAAGATAACCAATCTCTCACATCAATGGAGCAGCCCATGAGTGAGCCTCTCTCCAGGGCTTTCTTCATAATCTTATAAAGCTCTTTTGGAGCTTCCTTCATCTCGTAAAACTCTGTGACGCCTCCCGTGAAATCCTCCATGGCTTCCGTGGTGTTCCCGCCTTTCAGGGCCTCGTAAGAGCCATGAAGCCTAGACAAAGCAACAGGCGACAGAGATTCTTCGCTCACTTTTTCTCCGATCAATTTAAATGTGTTTATTTAAAAAGGGGCAACGTACATTGATCAATACATAAGGCTAAATGCAAAAAAAAAGCTAGTTGCCTTTTGCGCGATTGACTTGGTGCTACACATGTAGGACTTGGGTATCAACACCCCTCCAATCAGGCCTTTTAGCAGTAACTTCAGATGCCATACGGACATAAAGGTCATTGTCTCCTTTAGTCACAAATTCTTACAGCTTCACCTTGCTAACAACATCTCCTCTGTGCTACCCAGATTGAGTTGGAACGCTGGACCAAATAACTTAATTTTGTGTAGTGAAACATCTAGAAATCAGAACATTTGTTCGGTTCCTAGGGTTGTCACTTGCTCCCCAACGTTCGCTCCCATCAGAGACAAGTTTTCGCATCCTTCCTTCCTTCCTTCCTTCCTCTGTAGGAGTGATTTTTGATAGATCTAATCATTAGATCTATTAGATTCTAATGCGTATTCAGACTTTGGGCTCATTACTGAACATCCAGTCAAGTATGTGAACTCCTAACCAGAATTGTGTGACTAGGGCTTGACAATTGCTCGCTTTCACGTTGAGTACGCCAATTGAAGCAGCTCGCGGCGTTGCGTTAGGCCTCTGCGTTGCTAAGTTTCATCTGGTATGTAAATTGCATTTCCAAATAGTTTTACATTTCTAGGGTTGTTGCAAATAATTTTACGTCTTATTCAATGATAGCCACAGTTCCTATTGGCTTACTAACTAACACCCCTAACTCCTGGAGATATTAGCAACCATGTTACGCCTGACGCCTTTGTGTTAGAGAAGAGTAAGATCTGACAAAAGCTGACCACACCACAAAGATGTCCTCTTAGGTTTTCTTAAAAAAACAAACAAAACAAAACATTCCAAATGTCTTTTTTGAGCAATTTAGCCATTAGCAACATTTGGTAAGCCAGCGTTTAGTCTTTACTATAAGATCTGTAAATCTGCCTGTAACTTCTTCTGTACTTTATCCAAGAGCTTAAAGTAACAATTAATGGTGAGACACTAGATCAATGATTAAAAAACATTGATCTAGTTAATCAGAAGCCCCAACAATCCCGTCTTTATCCATTGAACCTTTCCAAGTTTGTTCCAATACCTTTGACATAAGAGGCAACATACAAATATGTACATAGACTAAGTTAATAAAGGTTCATAATCTAACAGGTATTACATCAGCATAGTTTCAATTAACTAATAAAGAAATTCCTGACACAGTGCAAGATAACTACTAGATATAGCCACTTCATAAACAAAACACATCCAAACTTACATCCATAGAAACAAAAGAAATCAGTCAATGTAGACAATATGCAATGATGTAAAGTGATAAACGCAGTACAGCAGCTGAAAGCACCTCGTAATGCCTCTGCTCTTTTACACTAAGGTGTCACGACTTACTTTGCGTAGGCCTTCTCCAGCAGGGCACTCCAGAACTCGTTTCTCTCGGCCGACTTAGTGAAGACCAGCTGGTTGTTGAAAGTCGGGACGCGGTCGTCGATGACGACGTCGACCCAGTCACCGTAACGCCAGAACTGAAACATAGAGCATCCAAAAAACACGAGATAGATGAGAATGTCTAAGTGTGTGTGGTGGTCCCTTCGTTACCGGTTCTTTTGTTTATTAATGGACTTTGTGATCACGGAGCCTTGTTGCTCCCACACATTTATATTTTGTTGCATTGCAAAAAACAAAGTTAATTATATTTCATTTGGATTTTATGTGACAAACCAAGACAAAGCAGCAGTGGAAGAAAATCAAAAAACACAATTTTCAAGCATCTGAAAAGTGTGGCATGCATCAGAGTCAAAACCTCGTAGAACCATGTCTCGTTGCGATTCCAGCTTTTTAGCCTTTCTGTCCCGACTTTGCACAAATAACTTAAATTCTTGTCTATTTTTTTTTCTTTTTTCCAATAAAATAGTTCAAGATGAGTCAAAATAGATGGAGGACATCTACAAACATAAATTTCCACATCTTGCAGCAGATTCTGACCGGAATTGAGATCTGGAGACTTTGACTGGACCACTGAACACATAGTGAATGGGTAGGATGGTTGTCCTGCTGGAAAGCTGGTTTGGTCACATGGTTTTCTCTTTTTAAATGCCAGCTCTGTGGCAATGCTAAGTGTTAACAAACTTCTACTAGAGAACAAGGAGGTTTTGACTGAAATAGAATTATACACACTTATAAATAGACTTCTGAATGCAGCTGTTGTGCCGGAGTTTATTTAATGGGATCAAAGTAAAACAGGCTAAATGCAAGACAAATATTTCAGATATTGGTCATAGAAAAACAGTCTAAACAATGTATTACTCTCTTTCCGATTAATAATCATTCCTCATTTGCTGCTGGTCTATCATGGAAAAACCCAGGAAAATGCAAGATATTTATGGCTCAAAAGTAACAAAAGAACATTTAGTATTTATAACAAAATACTAAATGTTCTGTTAGAATAGACATTCAACAGAACATCTGAAATGTTAGTTTTTTTTTTATTTAGATGTACTTGGTGGCTAGAAAAGTAGATGATCACACCTGGAAGTGAAAGATGCCGGCATAATTCTCAGAGAAGCTTTGCTCCTGGGGAACAACTCGGTAGAGGAGTTTCTCATTCAGGGTGAGACAAGCAATGGCAGCTAACAGCCAGCAATCACCTAAACAGAGAAAAGAAACGATGAACGATGGCCTCAGGTGAAGAACGCTCCAACATGAGCCGCAACTTCTACCTGTTACTATATTTAGCCCAGAATATATTGATAACTTTTGTCCTGCAGGAGGGAAAGTTTTCTGCCAAGTGCTGATCATTGTGTTTTTGTAACTGTCATGCGAGAACAATGTGCATTTTTTTTTCTTTTGCAACAGGGGAATGATTAACAGTGTCTGCCAAGACTTTTGTTCTCTTTGGTCCCCTTTATTTGTTGTGTGAAGGGAACAACAATGGGAAGTGCTGCCGGTTGGATTCCCTTGCAAAAGAGTAAGCACAAAAAGTGGAGGCTGCTGCAGGCAGAGAGGCCGTATGTAGGGGATACCTGGGATATGAAATAACCCACAGTTTGTTTGCCTTTTTTTTTTGTGTTACTTTTGAGAAAACAGATTGTTGTTGGAAACCTTTGCGAAAATCGTCGCTCATTTTGCAATTAGTTTTGCAAAATTAGCAAAACTAATTTTGCTGCTTGTGAACAAAAATCTTCAGAATGTTGCAGCACATTAATGACTAGAGCATAATGTGCATTAATTAATTTTGTTTCAGCTGGTGTCAGATTGGTTTTAACTAATGCTTATCAACAAATAAAATAATTGCAATTTTCACATGGCTAGCATCAATTAAAGTTCACTCTCTTTTTGTTTCAGGAGAATTTTGAAATTATTTCTGGGTTTCATTTAGAAACCTATAAAGCTTTAACGGATAAAATCAAACTTTTTTTTGTTGTACAACGTTGAGCCTCCACAATATCTGCTTTAAGTCTTGCTCTCGCTCGCTATCTCCCAGCCTGAATAAAATGCAAACATGTCTAAAAACAAGTTTATTTTTAAATAGCTTCTTTTCATTTCTGTGCTTTCTATGCCATCTAAAAAAATAGAATGTTTAATTTTTTCACCGTCAAATGTCATTAAGGCAAAAACAATAAAATCAGATTCCCGGCGTTTCAGTTCAACTCTAAAGAATTAAATAAAGTCATCTTTTGAAAATACAGGGAGAAGCACAGGATTTTAAGACTGAGCGGTGATCCGCTGACGTTCCAAATGTGTTTTTAAAAATCTATGGAGACAGAGTTTACCAAGATCTCCCTGACAGATGTCTGTCCTACTCGCTCCCCCGACAATGAACTGAGGGTTTTCACTGATTTCCTGCGGAAACAAAACACAAAAGAAAGTTAACCTCAGGTTAAACATGCGCTATAATGGACGGTTTAATATGAAAGACATTCAAAAAGCAGGTATAAAGCCTCTTCCTATATAGCTTCACTTGTTTCTTCTCAGGTTGGACAAAATCCCAACATCATCTCGCAAGTTTGCCGATTTTTTTTTTTTCTTTGTGTATAAAAAAAAAAAAAGATATAAAATCAAGTCCTACCTCCCAAATGTGCTCCACCCCATCTTATTTTCAACTTTGCGAGATTGCCCTTCCGCCTGCCAACCCCACCTACCTTAGGCCTCTTCCAGACGATGTTCTTGACCTTGTTGGATTTGTGTCCGAGCTCCTTGAAGCCCAGCGACTCCACTGTGGCGGGGAACGCTTCATCCTCAAACAGAGTCTTCCTCTGCAGGTAGTCCTGTCTCAGGGTGTTGTAGTCCTGGCCGTTGAACCGGATGGGCTTGTTCAGGGACCCTTCCCCGTCTCTCCTTTCTCGTTCCCGGATCAACCGGTCGCAGAAAAAGCCAGATGGCGTGTATGGCATCTCCACTCGGCAGACCTTCAAATTTTTTTGTGAGGGGGTAGGAAAAAAAACTGGCCCTGGTCACCTGTACGAAAGTCTTACAAGCCAAAAAGACCCTGGCATAAATCCAAACGGCTGTTATCCGATTGGTTGTTCCTCCGCGTGACGTTGCCGCCCCCGTCCCCTTCGTCACACACGGCGTGAAAGAAACGTTCACCTTTGGGCGGCCATTCACCTGGACGCACAAACGCCACAAGCTCACGGACCACATCGACTGTTTTGTTGCGTTCCCATTGGCCGACGCTCGCCCTGCCATCATTGTTGGGTGACACAAAGGCCAGAGGGCATGGAAAGAGCGGCTGGTGGATGCCCTGCCTCAGCAGAAGGCATTCAAGCCCTTTAAACCTCTTCTCAATGGAGCTCAGCGTTGAGCAGCCTCAGCACAACCAGAGCAGGCTGCCGCTGTGACGGGGAGCAACACCCGTGTTATATTCTCTTTAACGTTTCGTCACCATACAAGATAACACATGTTGACGATAACGGAAATGTGGTAAAGTCCTCATAGTAATAACAACACAAAGCAGACTTGTTCATTGGAATATCATTGTTTCATTCTGCGACTTCAAGATTGAATAGAAATACAAATTAGATATATTTTACCAAAATAGCACTCTGACCTTAAGGAGTCATTCATCAATATGAGTTAAAGTGTGGTTGAAGCTTATTCTCCGACATCTTAGTTTGTCAGAATAAGTGTACTCTACCTCACAATTTTCTTTTAATTCTCTTGACCTGATTCCCTTTTTTGTATGGAAGACGTTTAGGGCCACTGAAAAAAATATGAATTCTGACTTTTTGTTATTGTCAGAAATGTGAGGAAAGAAAGTTAGAATTCTCACATTAAAGCCAAAATGATCAGAAAAAAACATCTTAATTATGAGCTTAAAGTCTTAATTCTTCTTCTTTTAATCCTTAAAATGGAAAGAAAAGGATATAAGGAACAAAGTGACATTGCAATATGAAAAAAACCCCCAACAATTTTCAACAGATGATGCCTTAAATTATGCTGCTTTCCTGCCATCTTGTTAACAATCTTACCTCTGTTTGCGAATCCTACAAGTATGTTTTTTAAAATTCTTATTAGAAAGTTATTCTAAAAATATCAGAAAATCTTGTTGTTGGTAAATATTGTGATGTTCAATGTGAGCTGCCTATTTTCTTCTTTCCTCTCTTTCTCACCCGTCACTTTCATCACTCTGCAACTGATTCTTAATAAGCTCTATCAGGACTTTGACTGAACCATTATTCAAAACTATATAACATTTACCTTCCTCTTTGCATCGTGTGCTACTTTGTGTTCATATTTCACAAAACTCCCTTTACATTTTAGTCAAGTTTGAAATTTTAAACATGATAACATTCCAGTTAGGATGAGGATTTCTGCAGGAGAGAGTAGATTTAGCTTCTGAACTTCAAAAATAACATTTGATTAAAAATAATCAGCAGTTTAAGGAAAAAACTTTGATCCGAAAATGACTTCACTGGTCAAAATCTGAACATGAAAAGAGTTCAAATGATTACAGTAATGTAAAATTGCCCACACCTTGTTGATATTTGTCTGCAGCTCCATTAGCAACAAAGCTGTTCATCAGTCCAAGCAGTCACATTCATTAAGTCAAATATTGCCCCACTCAACCGACAAAATTAGCAACCCTCGTATTCCTGACTATTTCCATTACGGGAATACGCAATCGGTGCCAAAGGAAAAGCAGTCTGGATTTCTCTAGGATCAGTTGATCTGTATGTCCCAGTCCATCGCCGCTCTGACGTTCAGGTTGTTCAGTGTGAGCCTGCAGCAGGCTTCCAGGAACTCAAAGGAAACGGAGATGGATTTGGCGCCTGGTGAGAAAATCAGAACAAGGCTCGCTTAGCTTTGAATTAAAGCAGCTTTTAAGGCAAGAAACTTACAAAACTGACTTAACAATAGCTGTGTTTGCATTGACCGTGTGACTGCGCTGATTGGAATTACGAAAATGAATTTGGTTCATGGAAATGCGGCAATTTCAAAAAAGTTCCCTTTTTTCACTAAAATGTTTTTGTGCTATGATGAGGTGTTTTTCTTTTTTTAACTGTATCGAAATTTGTGTTTTTCGCAAAACTGGCATGGAAGCATTTTTTTTAGCATCACATGACTCACCTGATTGACAACCAGATGTTACTACTGGTGGAAACCACAAAGAAGACGACAGGAAGTGATAGGAGGATGACAGCGCGGCATGTTCTTTAATCACTTATCGCGTGAACAAACTTATCCACGTGTGAGTTTCATTGCATTTCTTATTTCAATGAAACACCACAATTGCGAAATGTGTGTTTTTTAGTGGAATATTGACAAAGTTTTGGCCACATTTGCAATAAAAACACAGTTAATGGCAGGCATGGGAAGGACCAGAATCCCCTCTGCTGGTGTAAGGCTACTGCAGATACACAAAGTAAGCAAGTTATTTATTTAGGCTTCGATCAAAAATATAGCACTCTTGACCACTGATTTAGAGAGCTGATCAGTTTTGCAAGAATGTAACAAATAGAGAGTTTCAAAATTCACATTTTTTCCAGTCTCAGAGAAAGGTAAAATGTTTTTGGTGTAGTCTCTAGTGCAAATATTTTAGTATCCTTCCATGTTGAGTAAGAAAAAACTAGTCAATATTTCCTTAATATTGATTAAAAATGACTAGCTATAAGTGAAATAATCTGCCCATGGAACAAAACATTTTAAGTTATAATATGGAAAAAAATGTCTTGTTCCACTGGCAGGTTATTTCACTTATATCTAGTACTTATTCATCAATTTTAAAGAGTTATTTACTTAAAACAAGCTCCTATATCTTGCTCAAAAGTTACTTGGAAGTTAATAGACATGAAATAAGACAAAACTAAGATATTTGCACTAGAAACTAAACCAGAAATACTTGGTAAGATTCTGTGTTTTTGCTGTATGGCCTTCTCTGCTGGAGAAGAGTTGTGTAGAAAGCAGCCGAAACAGCCCTCGTTAAATTTAATGACGTTCGAAACAAAGGAACCTTATTTTGTTTTGACATCGTTCTTTAACTGAGCTGTATGTCCCAGCTGGTCTCATCACGTGTTATGATCGGATGTGCTGTAAAACTAAAAGCTCTTCCCTCGAAACACTCAAATTTCTTTTGAAATGTGCTCATTTCGGGGACGTCCTAACCTGGGACGTGGACATTCACCGTGGCCGGTTTGCTCTTCACTCCCATGACGGAAACAGACTGAACGATGGCGTCACAGTCAAACCTCCCCTCTTCACTGGCCGAACTGGGAGAAGCAACCACGACAGCAAACGTCAATCCAGTCCGAGAATTTTCACGGTTTTCAGGAGCGCGACTCACCGACAGAGCAGGCGGCCCGACGCCATGCTGAACCGCCGCAGGCAGAAGGCCTTTTTGTCACGGTACTGGAAAGAGTGGCCGTCGTCGAGGTACAATTCTCCGTCTGCGCTGGCCTGAACATTTAGGAGTAATACAGGTAGAAATGTTCCTTGTTGACACACAGACAAATACATAAATATGTACTATGGCAAATTTGATATCATAAAGTAGAAAATAGTAGCATTAAAATATTGGTGGGTACAGTAAATATTAGTATTTTCTGTATGTTTACTAATATTTGATGTTTTTGGGGAATAGCTGCTTTAAATCTGTTTGGTCTAAGCTACTACTGTTACATCAAGTTTGAGTTCCAGTTGCTACCTGGGAGTTTAGGGCCACAGTGACATCTAGAGGCAGCTTCTGGTAGTCGGCCGTACACGTGCCACTTCCCGTTGACCTGCAGACTACCGAGCCGCCCCGCTGGAACACTGGAACCTGTAAACACATTTAATTGGAGCAAGACTGGATCTTTCGGAGCTTGTAGTACATTCTGCTTCCTGAATTCGACAACAGTGAGAAAACGGTGTGTGCCATGTGAACCACAGCAAACGCTTACTGTGTTCAGGCTGACAGGAAGACTCAAACTCTTTCCTCCTTTGTACGCCTTTGCAGAGCTGATGTCGTACCAAATCTACGACACAAAGAAATCTTTAGTGTCCCGTATTCATAAACAGTTACAGTTATAAACGCCTTCACCTCGTTGGAGCCAGGAAGTAAGACTTTGACTGTCTGAGCGCCTTGTTCCGTCACAGGACAGGCGAGCAGGGCTCCCCCTAAGTGAGACAAAAACAACAAACTTCAGAAAAACAAATGTGTAATATTTCAATATGGAGAAGTGAATCGAAGAAGAGCTCATCACCAATCATGTACTGGTTGTCCTCGGTGAAGGTGCTCTCCTCTTTTGGGAACTCCACCCAAAGAGGTCTGTTAGAGAATGAATGGTTTGAGTTTTTGTGCAGATTGGATTACTTTAGATTTATTATTTGTGCCAAAGAGCCATATCTGCACTCAGTTCAGATAAATAAAACTTGTTTAGAGACACAAATTTGACAAAAGACAACTTGTAATTGGTGATAAATAGCTACTATAAGAAATTTGTTGTCATTTTTAAAGAACCGCTTTCTCTTGTTTTGTTTTTTTTTTACTTTCTGGGGGCGGTGTTAAGTTAAAGGAAAACACATAAAAATTGTAAAGAGTGAATGAATACTTAATATTTGTGCAAAAAGAAAGAAAATACAAAAGCACAAAGTTTTGAACTCAATGACAAAAATAAATTTAAAAAGTGGGGATTCAATACAGTTATTCTTTGAAAAAAAGTAAGAAGAAATGCTAAAGATGTCTTGTGTTATTATATTTTTATATAATTTTTAGTCAAAGCTATAAAGAGTCATTGTGGAGGGTCCCTAGAGTCACTTCTGACTCTTGAGCTGCAGGTTGCAGACAGCATAGCTTGTTTTTAGCTGTAGTTCTGTAGGTGAACAGCAGAGGGCAGCATCACTAACCTGACTGGAGGCAGACCAGAGGTGTGAGCGAAGTGGAAGAGAGTATACCAGAACGGCAACAAGCAGTACCTGGAAGCAGAGGAGTAACAATACATTTAATACATTTTTCACTAAATTTAGATTATGTTTTGCCATATCATTTGAAGAATATTAAAAATAACATTTAAGTTAAAAAAAAAAAAAAAAAAGAAATCCAAAAAAAAACTTGAAAATTGTGGAATTTTAAGCATTAAATACATCTAAAAAATGCTCAGATGGTTTTTTTTATTTTTATTTTTTATTGTACATACCGTTGTTGGATGGCGGTGCGTATCGCCGTGGTGACCTCTTCCCCAAAAAGCCAAGGCTCCCGCCGCTTTGTGTCGTTTGCGGAGTGGCCGCGGAAGAATGGCTGCAGAGCTCCTGCCTGGTACCAGCGCACCAACAACTCTGGGTCTGGATCCTTAACAAACCCACCGACATCAGCTGGAAAATAGTGATGTAATAGTTAAATTATTACTAACAAGTTAAAATCTTCTTGCAATGGGAGATATTAAATGTATTTACCATCTGATTTCTACATAAAAACTGATTTTAGAGAAGACAAATCCACTCTTAATGCATTAACTGAACCTGTCTTAGTATAGCAAACATTTTTAAAGAAAAAGTGAGCCAATTCTTGTTCTTATTGTTGAGAATAGGTTGTGTATTTAGTTATTTTTATCCAGGACAAAAAGAATTTTATAACTGTAAGACTTTCTCCTGCAAAAAACTGACTTCTTTATTTGTTTAATTAAACTTATTCTATGCTTTGTTTATTGTTGAGCAGCAAAGAAAACCTATTATATTTGTCTTGTGGTTCTAGTGCATTTAAAAATGATAGTTTTTCAATACGGATAACATGGACAGGATTGGGGGGGGGGGGTTAAAACATCATTAATTAAAATTTATCGTGACATTAATAAATCAAAATTTATATCACGCTACAAAATTTATCACTATAAATAATAAGCGATACAATAAATGCTCACCCCTAGAAGAAATGCAACTGATGTGCAAAGTAATGAGACTTCTTTGAAGTAAAAGAGCAGCTGCAAAAATGTGTCAAAAACTCTCTTTTTTTTACATTAACATCCACAGTTTAAGCAGTAAAACCAAGGCTGACCTCCACAAAATGCAATGCCTGTCAGGTTCAAGGTCAAAACCATTGGCAGTGAAATCTTCAGATAATCCCAGGTGGCTACGTTGTCGCCTGTCCATATTGCGCCTGCATCCGACATGAAAGCAAAAAAGTCTGGTTGTGGGTTCGTCCTATTACTTCAGACACAAACTCTAAAAAAGTGACCCAGTTGGAGTCCCTCACCCAGCCTCTGTGACCCAGCGAAGAAGGAGCGTGTGAGAACAAACGGCCTCTCCGAGCCCCCGGAGCGGGACATCAGACCGTCCGCCGTGGCCATGTGCTGCCAGAGCGCACAATGACACGATTCAGTTTAAATAGTAAACGCTAGTGAATGGGAATTTAGCTTACGAGAGAAGACCTGCGGACCTGGTAGAAGCCGTACAGGTTGTGTAGCTCCCGATGCTCCCAGCCCCCGTGGTGCACCGCGTCCTTCGGCATCGTCTGTTCTGGCCCGTTGAAGACAGACGGCTCGTTCATATCGTTCCACACAAACAGCGACGCCGTCGATCCCTTCGTGACACGTACAGGATCACAACATGATCGATTCAGTGTTTTTGCTTCTTGGTTGTAATGCTTTGCCTATTGATAGCATTAAGTCTTCTCCAATAATATTTTACATTTTTCAATACGGATAACATGGACAGGATTTACATTTTCGGTCGGTACGGTTTGCTTTCTCACTGCACTGTGTCAAACGATTCAAACCAATTCACCTCCTCGCCTATGGTGGTGCTGCGTCAAGAACCACTGAAAGAAACGGCACGAAAATTTCCCTAGAAGATCAGCGCAACTTCTCTCTTCACAAAATGTAGACAATGGAGTAGCGTCAGATTTTAGCGGTTCTAGGATTTCTCTTTTGTCTCTCGTGAAAGACCCACCATTTCTCCTTGTAGTGCTAGACTTGCGCATTTATTTTGACTCTACTGACCCCGAATGCCCTGCGCTGTAGTCCACTTCCTGCTTTTGGAGCGGTGTCTGGTCTGCTTACATTCGAACCGCGCCAGAGTTCACTTCAACCAAACCGAGATCAGAGTCTTTAGGCAGACCAGAGTTCGCTTGACCAGAGTTTGATTGCATGTTCGCACTTCCAAAAACAAACTGGACTTTCTAGACAAACGAACCAGAGTTTGATTAAAGCGGAGTAAACATGGCTAGTGCGAATGCACCTCAAGTTTCTGGACCCATTTTTGTGTGGTTTTGCACTGATATTGGAATCAACCTGCTGAGAAACCCAATTACGTATTTTGAAATAAATATATATATATTTTTGAATTTTCTGGCTTATAAAGAACTTGTTGTGTTGTGGAGGATCGGTGATGCCTGTCCATATTGCATCACCGATCCTGATTAAATAAATCAGTATACACATTCATGTGAGTTTCGTTTGTCAGATTACAAGCACCTTTAAAAAAAAAAAAAACAATGTTTAATCAGGTATTAAACACACCCATCATTAAAGGGCCAGTCTTATGTATTTCTCCTGCTCATAAGCCAAACTTTCTCTCTTGATCATTACCTTGTATTTATCGAAGCTGTAGCACCTGGAGTACCACGCTCGGGTTTCAGGACAACTGAAGTCCAGATACGACGACTCACCTGTGAGAAACGTGAAGACAATCTGCAGTTAGAAGAAAAAGCACAGAAAAATCCTTTTTTAAAGTGTTCAGAGGTTGGTGCTGTTTTTGGTCAGGCATCACCTGGCCAGCATGTGCCCTGAAAGATCTGCCCTTCTCTGTCCTTTACAAAATTCCCTCCATCTCTGGCCTCATGGTACAGCAGCCAATCAGGGTCGACCTTAATATGTGGATCACTTATCACAACCATCTGAAATTAAAACACACAAAAAAGGTTCAAAACTAAAAGAAAATTTGGTAAATTGTGCGAATTTTTGCGAGCGACCTTCCGCTTCTTCTTCTCCAGATGTTGCTGCAGAGCCGCCGGTTTGGGAAACAGATCAGGGTCCCAGGTGAAGTAGCGCTTCCCGTCCGTGTGCTCGATGTCCAGCCAGATGACGTCGTAGGGGATCTCGTGGCGATCGAACCCGGCGTCCACGGCCTTCACGTCGGCTTCGTCGATGTAGTTCCAGCGGCACTGGTGGTAACCGAGGGAAAACAGCGGCGGCATGGCTTGGTATCCTAAATGGCAAAATAACAAAAAGTGATTTTTCTTTTTTTTAGAAGCGCGAAATGTTCCAATAAATTTGCAACCACTTGCGCACCTGTGAGCTGAGCGTACTGCTTGAAGAGCTGCTGGGGCGCGGGCCCGAGCAGAACCATGCAGTCAATCACCCCGCTCTCCGAGAGCCAGTGGACGTCGGTCTGGGCGTCGGTCTGAGGCCGCAGCCGCCGCCTCTTCGCCGGAGGTGTTTCACCGTCCTGCGAGACGGAGAGTTTGGCGCCGGAAATCATTTTGCACATGAAAAAGTTGCTGTGCATTGCGAAAAGTTAAAACCCTTCACTGCCTTTGTGTTCTGGGGAAAATGTTCAACTTTTAACCAGATAGCATTCCCAAAGCTTGTTATACTTAACTAAAATGAGCATAAAATTAAATTACATTTGGGCACAGGTGGGTAAAAATTTACTTAAGAGTAAAACTACTCCAACATACTTTTAAGTAAAGTCCAGCCATTTATGAAATTGCTCAAGAACAGAGTAATTAATCAAAACTTCAGTCATTCAATACTTAAAAATTACATCATCACATGGACCAAAATCCATCCAATTTGGTCTTCAAAAATTTTAGTATTTGGAAGACCAAAATGAAAATAGCTTCCAAAAAAACCCCAACAAAATCAGGCAAAAAATATTTTTTTCATATAAACGTATGAAACTTTACCAGAAACCGTAGGTGTGTGTCCCTCTGGTGAGTGACACACACCTACACCTACAAGTTTATTCTTTGTCCAGTGAAGTTACTCTCGGTGGGTTGAGAATCCAGAAGTTTCAGTGAAGTAAGAGTAGCGATATTTAATAATAAAATGACTCCAGGAAAAAGTACATTATAGAGAAAAATACTCTTAAAAGTAACCTGTTTTTCCAAAAAGTTACTCAAGTAAATGTAACAAGTTACTACCAAACTCTGCATGTGGGGCAACAACATGACAAAATGTGTATACCACCATAAAGCAGGGTAAGTGTGTAATTACTCTTGAACATGAAAGCTGTATAATATTGCTTCTCCTCCTTGAAAAATAAGCAATTATAGAAAAAACATTCTCATCTCACTGAAAAAAGCTTACCCGAGGGTCAGAAGGGGAGTACTGGATGTTTATGAAGGTGTCCGACGCATTCAGCCAGAACACACCAATGGTCCTGTCTGGTTTGTGAGCCACCACCAGCGGCACGGATCCATACAAACCGAGCCGGCAGTACAAGTCGGCGGCGAACACATCCAGGTTGTACAACCGATAAGGTTCGCCATTGCTGCGGTAGGAAAACATTGTTGTTGTCCCAGTTGAAGTGACGAGACCGACGATGTGAAACGCGATCACCTGGTGTCTCTGAGCTGCAGCCTGTCGGCGTGCTGCGGCAGACCGTAGACGTGCTGGAACCCGTGTAGGCAGAAGTCTGCGCCGAGGCTGCTGGGACCTGGAACAAAAAAATTTAAAAAAATACAGTAACTAAATCAACATTCAGATTTTGTTGTCGAAATAAAGATGAAACCCCAAAAGCAAGCAGTCGGTTACCAAAGGGGTACAAGCTCAAGAATCAGTCAATGACTTGAAAATTTTCACATTTTTTGAGTTTTAGTCGCCAACATTTATTTACTTTCAGGGGGTTTTATGTGATAAATCAACACAAAGTAGGACGTAACTTTGAAGGAGAAGTGAAATCTTACATGGTCTTACTTTTTTAACTCAAGTATAAAGTACATTATAGAGAAAAATGCTCTATAATGCTTTATAATTTTTTTAACTGTCTTACTTTTTTAAAATAAAAATCCCCCCAAAGTTGGGAGTGCATTTCTACTCCCTTTACTTTTGGTCAACTATGCTAGCTTGACTTTGACAACCTTAACATGTAGACGTGCTGTGGAATTTGGTGAATATCGGTTCAGTTAAAAACAAAAAAAGGCGACACTCACTCCAACTGTCTGACAGATCATCAGTGGAGCAGGTGTTTGAGTTAGCTAATTTGGTAGATTAGTACAATAGTGATTAATTATTAATAATCACATTAATAACCACAAACTAAACATCAATCCTGAAAACATAAAACTGTAGCTGAGTGAATGTCCTGTTCTTTGCGCGGGAATCGTTTGCTTGTTTTTTGGTGTTGAATCCTGATGCACTACTAACATTGTTGTCAATCAGTTGCTATAGCAACGGGTCTGCATGTGGCGTAGAGGACAACAACCTGCAGCTGCAAGTGCTGTACAGTGCTTTGTTTCGGTCACAAACACAAATCAAAGTTTGTGGTTGCTACGTGACAACCGTGAAAAGATTGAAGAAAACAAAAAAGAAAGAATGAAATAAAACCCAAAGCTGGTGCAAACCGTTTGCCTTGATGTCCTCAAAGTTCCTAAAAGTCTCCCTCCACAGTGAATTCTTGTCCTCTTCGAGCTGAAACAGAAGCACAAAGCGACCAAGAGGCCAGATGAAATTTTCATCAAGAGCAGCCTAAATTTGCAGTTTGAGTTTTCTTATTTCCTCACCTCACTACATAATGATGACGCCAAGGAAGGAAAGAAATACAAAAAAAGAAATTTTAAGCAATTATAGGACCACCATCTTTGTTAGAATGAAAAGATTGTCTAACAACTTCACCTGGGTTTATTCTGCAAGCTTTCAAACCACAGTTTGCCCTTGGAGTTAAAGGTGACGATCACTTCCTGATCACACAAAACCTCCAGCCGGAAAGGGAAGTGCCACATTCGGACCCGGTATCGTCCCGAAGACCAGGAGAGGGTGACGGAGTCTTTGGTCTTGCTCGCCACTCTCAACCTGCAAAAAAGACAACGGTGAGTTTCCAGTGGTGCTCGTGTGCAGAAATGCTGAACATAATCGGAGCAAGGAGATATTGGAAGTTCGGTAGCTCTTACTGTTCACTAGGAGGTTCCCCAGTCAACACATCTGGAACTCTGTAACGGGGTTTTATGGGCCAGATCTCGTCTATTACGATCCTTACGGTGTCGTTTTTGCAAGGTGTCAAAGAAAGAAGCAGTCTGGTCTGTGGATGAAAAAAATTGTTAATGAAGAAAATTGTTTACGTGGATAGTAGGGTAAGGATCTTCTGATAAAGACCAGAGGCAGAGAGAAATTATATTAAAGAGGTACAACTGTATAAATGTCATCAAAAAACAAACAAAAAAATATCTACGTGACAACATGAAGAATGAGTGAAAGTTCGAGAATTTCCACCAAGAAATTCATAAAATTTCTTCCAAGGATTTTTTCATTCTTGAATTTCTTTCACAGAGAGAAATTCAAGACAAGATGAGAAACAGACGAGAGTCGGTGACAATCTGCTTTGAAAAATTCAAATATCTTCGGCATGGAGAGTCATTTTGTGCTTTCTGTCTGATCAGCCTTAACGCCTGATGTGAAATGACGCAAATGAATAACAACTCAAAGTCTTTTCATGTGATCGTAGAAGTTTTAAACTTTAATAAAGTTGATCCTCGGTATTTTTGCCGAGCTTAAGGGTCGTTTTGAAAGCAACCTTTAGTCTCAGTTAGGAAGTCCCATCAATTTTTATGAGGTACAAAAATAACTTTTCCTTATCAGATAAACATTGGCTTCCCTCATAAGCCACAGGATTATGTTTTCTAAAGAATGACTGAACATAAACTGCACAGTAATGTGCTGTTTATGCAAATATCTTGCAAATATCTTGGTACAATTGTCGACAACCACTTGATCTTTAACCTGTGCTAGGGCTCATCGGCTTTTGTATTTTTTATGGAAAATTTAAAAGTTTTAATGTTTTATCCCTCAGGTTTATCACTGGACTGATCCTGGCTCTGTTTTGTAAATTGCTCCAAATATAAAGTGTATGTAATGTGAAGAAAAAAAAAAAAAAACGAAACAAAAAAACATGGATATTTTTTCCTGTTGAGTTTCAGTAAACCAACCTTTGTGCCGTCTTCCAAAAGCTCAAAACGTGCGCCCTTCTCCGTAAGGACAAGGGAATCCAAAAGAAGTCGGTATTTCAGGTTTGGACCCTGGATCTGTCGCCTCAAAAGTAGATGGATATTTATGAGAGCATGGATCTTTCTCAATCAATCAAAAAAAAGAAAGAAAAAAAATTTAAATGTTCTATTACATTACAGTGTCATTTAACATACCTGTAAAATGCAACATTCTCACTCTTTTTGAATTTCTCCTTCCCCTCATCATTAGGGACAACACTGAAACCCAGTTATGTATATATATATATATATATATATATATATATATATATAAAAGATTACACTCATTATTCAGCTATTTAAAAAATTGGTGAATAAAAAAGTCATTAAACTTGCAATCTAGTGACCCATATACTTTTCAGCTGATAGAAAGCATTAAATGTGCAAGTCTATACTCTCTCCATTCAGCTTTATTCATCAAAATACACCAAAGGTCAAGTTGCAGGACAGACGCAACATGAAGCAACATGCAAATACCTAATAACAGGTTCGCTCTTTGCCGCCATTCCAAGCAAACTCAGACAGAAACAGCAGCTGTTCAATGTCGTCCTTCTTCAGGACTCAATGACTGGGTTTTTTTTATATGAGTTAACTCGTTCCCATTGACAGCTGAAGGCTGCGCGTGCAGAAGGAAGTGAGTGCGTCAAATCCGCAACGACAACCGAACGTACGCGAGGATTTTCAAAATAAAACGAAATCCTACGTCGTATAAGTGGATGCGTGGCGACTCCGCCATATTGTGAGTGGAAAGCTTGGCAGTAGAAACACATAATAATAATAATAATAATAATAATAATAATAATAATAATAATAATAATAACGCAAGGATTTTTTTTATTTAGTAAAAAAGATAAATATATTTGATACAAATATTAGTACATAAAATTACATCGTCTATTAAATTTGATTAACTCTTGAGTTTCGCTATTTTGTAAAGAAAAAAAAAAATTATTCGAGGGTTGCGTGTTTCAAATTTCTTTTTTCAGTTTTAAAATACATAATTATATATTGACAAAATTACATACTTAAGAGAATAATATTTTCATACTTGTTCCAAAAAATATTTTAGTTTCAATATCTCGTGTTTGTTATTATTCAAATCAAATAAGTTCGCTACAAAATTGAAACGTACGGATGAACGAAATCCAACATCGAATTGTTTCATGACCTCTGTCTCCCTCTTGTGGCGGTTCCGTAGGTACAGGGAAAAATCGTCCAGCCGGACCTGGAGGCGGATGCGAGTCCACCTTACCTGCAGTGCATTTCTGCAAGATGCTCGATGTCCAGTTTCGTCGCTTGTGTTTGGCGGTCTTAGCGGTCGGTTTTCACCTCGGAAGGGCGGCGGAGGTCTCAGTATGGAGCGTGAACATCAACTCGGTCAGTGTTTTACCGTCGCTGTGAGCGTTTCTACGGAGACAGCTCAGGCTCGTGCTAAATGTTCAGCAGCTGGTAGCTGAGGCAGCTAACTAGCCACTAGCAAAGCTCTCCTCCTGTGCAGCTGCTGTCAGCGAGGCTAATGATGGCTGCTGATGCTCTTGTCATCTTTTAAAACACCCGGCATTTTCCTTCGATAGAATCAGAAATAACAAACTGAAGGCAGGCTTTCTCCTGGACTGTTAAGGCAGCTTTTAATGAAAATATTTTTAAAAGATGTAATAATAACTGCTGTTAAGGTGTTTCTAAATTCAGAGATGGTAAACGTTGTGCTATAGGAGAAATAAATAAATGTAGAGATAAACTTGAGTTCCAAGAGTTATTTGCATGTCTGTCCTTCAGTTCATTCATCTTTTCTCATTCACCAGGAAACTGATCCAGTTATCCATAATGTCAGGGATGGGCTACATGGAATAAATTGCTATTTTGTTGTATTTATGTAAATAATAATAATAAAGGTCACTAAGGAGAATTTAAGAACCATCAAATCTATTTAATCTCAGCTCCAGTTATGTTAAGTGTAGCAGCTGTAGCTCTTAAAAAAAACATACAGTAAATGTATTGATTAGTAGTTTCAAATATTTTTTTTTATATTTGTTGCGCTGTCATGGAAACAACAGTGGAAAAAGTAGCTCCAACAGCAAGCAAAAGCAACAATCCTAACCCTTATGTCAGTTTTGGGAATTTGCAAATATTGCATATAATTTAGCGTTGTCGCTAGAAAATGTTTTTATGAAGATTATCTATTTTCACTTCCTTTGATAAACAAAGGAAGGAAAGGCTTATTTCCTTCCTTCCATCCATCCTTGCACCAGTCCATGCACCCTTTGTTCCTTAATTAATTTCATCCTCCTTTTCTCCTTTCTTCCCTTTGTTCCTTTCATCCTTCCTCACATCTTTTTTTCTGTCTTTATTTCCTCTCTTCTGTCTTTCCTTCGATCCAAAAATGAACAGTATGCATCAATAAGCATCTGGAAAGTTGTGTCTGTATATCTGCAAATTATCCTGTGTAGAAAAACCTTGAATTTCACAATTGACATGAGCAAAGGATGCATTCATGGTGGAATCCATAATCGGCAAAACCAGACACTTCCGGGCGGCTCAGCGCCGGACTGCCTCTTGTTTCCTCACAGAGGTCCGAGGACCAGAAAAGACGAGTTGCTGCGTCAGATAAAGTCTCATCAGTTGCTGTTTGCGTTGTGCTTTCAGACACAGGACGCTGTGTTTCGGAAGACGCTGTACGCCAACACCACCATCTTTATGAGGTGTAAGTACTCGCATCACAACATGTGTTTCGTGGCCACTTTTCCTTGCGCCTGGGCATTTTTCCACTAAGAAAAGCAGCGCGTTCAGGGTCGTTGTGTAACCTCACCCCACCCTGCATCCCTCTTGATAACATAATGTGTGAAAGTTGTTTAAAACTGTGAGCTTCTGCTCCCGATTGTGTCCGATAATCCTGTTTGCTCTCCTCTGTGCAGTTCTGAATGACGTGGGGTCATGCGAAAAATACCTGGCCTTTAACATCAGCTGGTACCTGCGCTCGTCCGTTTGCTATAATGAGGTCTTCAACACACCAGTGAGCTGTGCTTCTGTTTGTTGGTGTTTGGTCTTTCCACTCAGCGTAGCTGCTAGGCTTCATAGCCGTCAATACTCCCACCAAACCCAGTAACTGTTTTGATGTCTTTTGCAGCTTTTCTTCATTCAGATAACATTCCTGCAGTTATTTTTTATTATGCTTTCGAAGCACAAATAGGCCTGTCACAATCATTTTTGCTGGACGCAGTTTTTGCGATAAACAATAACGTTGTCATTTTTAGACCATTTTCAAGTAATATATTGATAAGGGCATAATAATGCAGGTTCACCCTTTCACACTGGAAGTGGGTGATACCTTAAATATCCAAAATAGGGATGCACGATATAATGGTACTAGCATTGATATCGAATGATGTTAGTAATTTTTTAACATGGTCTGATCAATAAAAACGGGGCCGATATAAATATTTGTTTTCATTTTGCTGAAAATAAATATCGATTTCATTGTTTCTGCTCGCTCTGGTGATAAAACAGGAGAGATATTAACAGCAATGCTAATATCGGGCATCGATGCGGTCAGCCCAAATCGTTATATCGGTGCATCGCTAATCCAAAATAAAACACGACAACCAAACACAATAAATTAAGCTGACATAAGAACCACACAACTAAAACCGTAAATGAAATGGATTCTGATGCATAAACAAAATTTCCCTTCAAAAAATATTGAACATCAGAATGGAAATTATTGAGCTCATTTCAATTTGTCATGTGATTAATAGGCAAATGTGCAAATATATGGATCTGAGTATGTTTCCTGAAAGTGTCAGCCTGTTTAGTGAATCATAACTGCAGATGAAATCCAATTCTGTCTTTGTCTTTGTTTGTTTTTTGAAGGATAACAAAGCGATGAACATGTTCGGCATGGACCACATGCTGAAAGACGGCTGGAGCGGCTTCTACAGTCAGGGCTACATGTACTTTGAGAACTGCTCCTACCTCTTCACCCCGAAGGTAAAAGATGACAAAACGTATTCACTTCCAGTAACACCTACAGTACCTGAACACGTTTGAAAAAAAAATGTTTTTTCGCAGGTTTATTTCCCAGACTTCAACCCTTATCAGCCACTGTCCAGTCCAAAGGTGGGGGATTGATTTCATCGACCACACCGTCTGAAATCTCTGACGTCGTTTAACATGGCTGCACAGTTTCATTGGTACGCTTTTTTACTGTAACTTTGTCTTTCAGAGTGACCCATCAAATCAGACCTTTACTTGGCCTGACAAACCGGTGAGGAATACTTTTATTACATTTAACTAAATTGCACAAAGTAACTGGGTTTAACCATATTTTCAAATTTGCTGATACTTATTGATGCTCCTGTGGCATAAATAGTTGAGAAAATAAAAATAAGGTCCGTTTTTATTTTTTAAACATCACTAGTAGAAATTTATTGAGACAACAATAAATCACAATTCTTATCATAATAATACATTCTTTACAATATATGATGAATGACAAACGATACGATAAATGTCCAACCAAAATTTAGTAGTTGAAAACTTGGGGATGGACGATACATTGGCACCGATATCTGTATTGGTTGATGTCAGTCACTTTTTTATCTTATCTTTATTGGTCTGATAAGTAGGACTGGGCCGACGTTAACAACCGATGTTTATTTCCATTTTGTTGCTGTTTGTGTTTCAGTAAGGTGACAATGATAGTGATGCAGGACAGGATTATAGGAAGCAATGTAGGTGGTGTCGTCACCTTTATATGGTGTAGAATGTGTAGGGAAATGTGTATATTGGTAAATATAAAAATACTATATTGGTATACCGATATAGTAGCAGCACAATATCGGATATTGATATCGGATTCGACCCAAATGTTCAAAATGGTGCATCCTTGTGTTTCAAAATTCTCAAATCTGGATGTGACTGAAAAGTTCTGTGCTCATTTTCACTGAAGAGGCTAAGTGATGTTTTCCAGGAAATCGGCGCAGTGGCCAAAGCTTGGGTGGACGGGCCCTACCTGTTCATAGTGAAGGTGCAGCCGGCGGTCCGCGGCTTGGAGATAGAAGACATCTTAGCAGAGCAGCTCAACTTTGCTTTCACAAGTGAGCGTCAAACTATTTGTTTAGAAAATTCAGCTTTTGAATATCACCAGTGACAGATTTCCTTTTAACTCCTCAGTGAAAGTGGAGATGAAAGGACCACATGACTACTCGTCCCCAGCAGACTGGCCTCTGATGATCGTACGTATCTTTATTTCCTGAAGGATAAACTGACCTTTATTCTTTATTAGTGCTGCACCTCATTTGGTTGCTGTTTGAATCGCCTCAAAGTGAAGCTGCGTGCGTTTCTCTCCCAGTTCTTCATGGTGATGTGCATCGTGTACGTTCTGTTCGGGGCGCTCTGGCTCTTCTGGTGCGCCTGCTACTGGAGGGATCTGCTGCGGATCCAGTTCTGGATCGGCGCCGTCATCATCCTCGGCATGCTGGAGAAAGCCGTCTTCTACTCCGAATACCAGAGCATCCGTTACAAAGGAGACTACGGTCGGACATGTTTGTTCGGGTCTGGCCGTATTTGTTTTCCCGTTTTTTTCCAAGTCCATCTCGTTGCATTTTGGTTTCTGTTTTCGCAGTCCTGGGAGCTGTGATTTTTGCCGAGCTGCTCTCTGCGCTCAAAAGATCCCTGGCTCGAATCCTGGTTCTCATAGTCAGTCTTGGTTATGGCATAGTCAGGTGTGTCAGCTGCTGCAAAAGATAAAAATCTTAAGAGTCTGGCGCTTGAACGGCGGCTTAACAATTCCTATTTCTCCCTGCGGTGCAGACCACGGCTGGGTACCACGGTGCACCGTCTGGTGGCCGTTGGACTCCTTTACCTCCTCTTCTCCTCTGTGGACGGAGTGCTCAGAGTGACAGGCGTAAGTAACAAACTTTCTATATAGGACATTTTTAAACAAGCAGTTCTTCGTGACATATTCATATCCCCAGAACCTTTCCAAAATGTGCCACTTTACAACAACAGGGTGCGAAAAATGAAATGTACATATACATTTTTACCTCTGATACTCCTAAATAAAACTTAATCTAATCAACTATCTTCAGAACTCACCTAATTAATAGTCAATGTTCGTTTTATTCTCAGTAAAAATCCAGGTATGAAGACATTAGTGACCAAAGAAACAAGCTAAAACTCTGCTTGATGTTAAACGTGTCGACCAATCACATCTAATCTCTACAACCTGTACAGAAAAGCCAGCATAGAAAGTAATATAAACTCTTCTACAGTGGTGGAACTTGAAATAAAAAAATGTCATTGTGGGGTGTATAGTCAGTTAATCAAATACTATATGTTGGCAAAATAAGCAACATTTCAAAGTCTGTTTTTTCTACTAAATTATTTAATAAGTGGAAATATGAGCCAACTGCAAAGATATTGATTCTTTTCAATCTGTTATTTAGGTTATTCCACCAAATTCCACTTTGTGACAAAGTGCTGTTAGACACATTCAGCTTTCATGCATTCATTAAATTTCTTTGAAAAAAAATCCTTCTTTAGAGAAGTGGACTGTGGACGCTAACATTAGAGTTGACTGTGCGGCTTGTTTAGCGTTCAGATGCTACTTCTACTGCTGAATAGATTCGCTGATATGATAACTTTTTTTTTTTTTTAGCACAATCTGAACACAACAGTCTTTTTCAGTTCCCATCAAATCGTTATTTTGAGGCAATAGTTAACCCTCAGTTTGCTAAGAGAAGCAGCTTTATTGTCTGTCGATGTTGTTTGCAGATGTCGTTTGTGCGTCAGATTTACAGGCGTACCAGAACTGCTTGAGTGCAAAGGTTCTGGCCCGAGAAATGGATCAAAAAAATTTAACGAGTAAAAAATCGGTGATATTTTAACTCAAAACTAATGAGTGAAAGTCCCGGCCCTACTCTTTTATAAAGAAGACTTGAAATTTAAAACCACAATTATAAGATCCAATCACTTCATTATACATGCATAAAGGACCATAAATAAAGCCTGAATATAATAAACATTACAAAGCCTAAATTTCAACATTAAAGAAACATTTAAAGTAACTTAGTCTCATGTTGAGTAACTTATGAAGGTCTCCACCTCTAGGTGGCAGAGTAACCTGTTCAATACGACAAAGCCGCAGTGAGGAAGTATAATGAGGATCTTTAAAGTAAACAACAGGACATTCTGGAAAATTTCTGACAGATATAAGGCCGTTTGGCTAATTTTGACATTTGTTTTTCTTTTTTTTTTTTAATTAGAATACACCGTTCCTTTTAATTAAAGAAAACACAATTATTAATGATAAATCTTCTTCTGAGGGTGGAAGAAATGTATAGCAATATAAATGCAAACCCTCTTTAAAATTTTTATTTGTGAAACTTTCCTTCCAATTTTTATTTATGCACTACTTTATCACATAAAATCCTATTAAAATACATTAAGAGTTGTGGATGGAATGTTTGAAAATGTAAAAAATTATGACTGAACATGAATACTTTTGCTATGACTGATCTGTAAGCTAAAGTATTTAGTATCTTTCTCCTGTTGAGACAAGCGCTCTGTTGATCTGGTTGATCATCTTTACTGTCTTCTTGTTCCTCCAGGGTTTCTATGGAACCGTCGCCCTCGTGGCTAATCTCAGCCTCTCTCTTATCGACTCGTGTGTCATGTGGTGGATATCCTTTTCCATTTTTGTTTGTTTCACTGAAGTGGGCTTGCTCAAATCAGGGACTCCCAGCGGTATTTCGTACCCTGTATAAGTGTTGTTTTTCCATGTGTACTCAGAAGTTTCTCCTTAATCAGCATCTACATTTTCATCAGCTTGTCACAAACCACTCGCCTCCTGAAGCTCCGCAGAAATGTGGTCAAGCTGTCTTTGTATCAGCACTTTACCAACACGCTCATCTTCTTCGTTGTCGGTGAGTTGAAGCCGGTCTGGAACAAGGGAACTACTCAAAGTCAAAAGTTAGCTTTGTATTCGAGTTCACAGAATACAACATCCATGAGTTAGCTTCTGTTTGTGTATCTGTATGAGTGAAATTGGTGCTCTTAAGCTGATCGTGTAATATTTTGTATTTATGTATTTTTTTCATATTGTGAAAGACCCTCACAATCCAGTGGCTTAATGTGTGACAATGACTGATTAGCAAAATCCCTCCCTTCCAAATCTAGGTTGTCTGTTTATGACCACAACACAAATTATAATTAGCTTTCCACGGTGATCAGATGATTTTTTTTTTTTTTTTTTTACTGCCAATAATTCTTTTTAAGAGTTATGCCAAGCACCTTTCACAAACTCCAGGAAGTTACATCTTCTGACATACAAACAGGAATTGTAGGGAAATCAGTTACCATAAAAAGTCGGGTTTCTCTACACGTCCTTAAAAAGCATAAAAACAGGCCTTTTTTTTCTTTTTTTTTTTGTAACCATTTCACAGTTCTGGATAAGTATGTAAAAAAGAAAACAGAATTTAGAAAAATAGTAGATTTTTCTAGACTTTTTGCTGTCTTGCTTGTAAGCTACTTGGCTAGCTACTTAGCTTGCTGTAAATCCCTCTAACTATCTTTCTAGCTTGCTAGCTAAATCAGTACAGATAGAGCCAGACTGATAGATCTAACTCCATATAGATAACTTTATTTAGATAGTTAGGTCAGGGTAAATATAGATAGATTGATCTTTATAAGTGTTGTATGTATCTGGACACCTAGATATAGATTGATAGAGCTAGACAGAGAGTTTTAGGTAGATCCATTGCTGTTCTGAGTGCTGTTACTCTGTAGGCAGGCTGCCGTTACGCTGGCGCTGTAGATATGTGGTTATTTAAGGCACAGCAGAGGGAAGTAATGAGGTGGAGGTGGGAATGTAGGTTGGTCAGGCTCAGGAAGTTGCATAATTCAGTTAGAAAACCTAAACAGTAGCTCAGAAATGCTGTGGAAGAATCTTAACCTCACCAGCCATTTTGAACTCTTTAATTCTGTGATTCTAATTCTAGCCATATTTCATCCATTATAATCCAACTCTATGTGAGTGCAAACCCTTCACCATAATGGGCTCTAATGTGAGCTGGGCTTTGGGTTTCTGCAGCTCTCTGGTAAACAGCAACAGGTCAGACCAGGTCATGCCTCTGCCATTATGTCCATCACCATCTTTTACAGCAGTGCAGCTGTCCTGGAGTGGATGATAATAAAAAGAAAGCTACACAGGCTAAAACTATGAATAATGGAAGAAAGGAAACGCTCATGTTTCAAATTGTGTCCACAGTTTCCATCATATTCATCATCTGGACCACCAAGGTGTTCAGGCTGGTCGACTGTCAGAGGGTCGGTTTCTGGTTCTGTTTTCTCTGATAAATTCTGTTTAGTTTGTGGAGAGAACATGAACCTACTTTCCTTTGCGTTCTGTGTCGACTCTCTCCCTCGTAGGGCTGGCGGGACTTGTGGGTAGACGATGCGTTCTGGCGCCTCCTGTTTTCTACTATGCTGCTGGTCATCATGGTGCTGCTGAGACCCTCTGTTAACAGCCAGAGGTTAGAGAGACTGGGGAAAAAAGAAAATGAATTGTAATTACTGAGCTGATAACTGAATTTAGCCTGGGTTGTGTTTTTACCCCCAGGTTTTCTCATTCCCCTCTTATTGACGAAGATGATGAAGAAGATGAAGCCAAGGAGCCGATGATTAACGAAGCTTTTGGTAAGAAGTACTTTTTTATCAGGATGATAAAAACAGCCAGTATTAAAGAAAACAGCAGAAGGATGTTGATGCTGGCAGAGAGGCTTGAGTCAGTATTTATAGTCCTCTGTGAAATTACCCCCCGCCCCAGTGATAAAACTGTTAGTGATAACAGTTTCCTAGACTTTTTGCTGTCTTGCTTGTAAGCTACTTGGCTAGCTACTTAGCTTGCTGTAAATCCCTCTAACTATCTTTCTAGCTTGCTAGCTAAATCAGTACAGATAGAGCCAGACTGATAGATCTAACTCCATATAGATAACTTTATTTAGATAGCTAGGTCAGGGTAAATATAGATAGATTGATCTTATAGCTATGTATACATAGCTAAAGATGTCGTATTGAACATAACTGTTAGTGATAACAGTTTTATCACTAATTTAAACACCTGCTCTACTGATAGGTTGCCATTTTTTAAAAAGAAACCAACACACTGAATTCTGCAGCACATCTACATGTTCAGATTGTCAAAGTCAAGCTAACATATATGACCTTCTTGAAATGTGATACCCTTTGACCTTATTTTGTTGTTGTCATAGTGTTAACAATCAGCAGCAAAGCACTGCGTCCCTTTTTCTTTAATATACATATATATCACGTGTACATTTCAGATTTAGCACGTCGTGATGACAACTTGACGGCTAAATAGGCCTGTCACGATAACAAATTTTGTTGAAAGATTAATTGTCTCAAAAATTATTGCGATAAACGATAATATTGTTTCAAGACCTTTTCACACTGATTTAATAGAAAATATGTAATAATGCATGCGATTTCCTGCCAAAGATAGAAACACTTTATTTTCAAAAGAACACTTAATGCTGGAACTGAT
>CAEGAD010082170.1:0-35016 GCA_903067055.1 Poeciliopsis paucimaculata | reverse complement strand
GTAATAAAATGGATGCTGAATGTGCAGAGAACAACAAGGACAAAGAGTCTGCATTGTCCATTATGTTATGACTGCGCTGAAAGATGGATGCTTTTATCCTAGGCTCATTACTCTCCCAGCAGCCTCACTGTTTTAGCCTTGATGGCTGTGGCTAATGTTCATTCATAGGGTTAGGCAAGCAAAATAGGTGCATTGAAATGTGTGGCAATAATTCAAAGATTTCAAATGTAATGCATGAGTCATGTGGCTATTTTTGCTGCTACACACTTCCTGTGTACATCAAATACAAGGAAGCAATGCATAATGAACTGTGAGGATGTCGCCACCTGCTGCTAGAGTAAGGGAAATGCTTTCATTGGCATTTATTTTTTGTCTCCTGAAATAATTTATTGATAAAATGTAAATGTTTGAGCTATCATAATGTTTTTTTCAGTTAAATGTTGCAAATCTGCAGGGGATAGCTTTTCATCCATTCAGGGTACCAGCAGGACATTGATGTAATATAAGATGCATGAGAATACTCTACACATCGCCTATCTGAAGGGTTCCTGCAGGCTTATTTATATGGATGAGTCATGTTATTTTAAAAGCTCAAGCAGATGCTCCACTTAATGGACTTTTTAAGTGAGGAGCTTGTTAACAAAAAGCTGCATCCTTGTCTCCAGTAATATAGCTGCCAAGCACATTCTTGTAATGAAAGAAAATGATTTCCCTCCCAATGGGCTTATCTTTTTTACATTGAAACTCTTATTGCTGCCGTGCATTAACGCCTTTGCTCTTATCATTGCTCACAAAACTCACTTCCACCCCTGCTTCCACTCAAAAACTTCACCCACATCACCCATCTGAACCTCATCCCCTCACCCACCCAGACTCAGACAGCCTCTACAGCTCCACCCGCCTCAGCCTGTCAGACGGGTCAGAGGACCAGCTGGATCGCCTCCAGCAAGTGGAGCTGGCCAGGATGACGCCCATGTCTCAGTGGAGGGCTGGCACCGTTCAGGCCTGGCTGGAGGTTGTCATGGCAATGCCTATGTACATCCGCACCTGCTCGGAAAATGTCAAGAGCGGAAAGGTAACGCCAGCTGCATTCAGCGCGGGTTTCATCTCAAGCTTTCAAGCAGGAGTTGTAGTAACAGGTCTGTTCTAACATTTTCCAGGTCTTACTGGGACTAACGGATGAAGACCTGGAGCTGGGTTTGGGCGTCAACAGTTTAATGCACCGCCGGAAACTTCGCCTGGCCATAGAGGATTACAGAGAGGCTGAGAATGGCAAAGAGTGAGGAAGGCCCAAAAACAGCCTCACTGGAGACACTGATCATTATAAGACATGACAGTGTGTATAGAGGGCCATCTGTTGGTCATTTGAAGTAAAAACCTGCCTTTCATCTCAAAAGCCAAAAAATTAATTAGAGTTGAAATTTTCCTTTTGCAGGGTGAGGCAGGTCAGACCCATTCGATATTTTACTAAAATAGTACTGTTCTTAATTTATCCACTATTTTCTGTCACTTTTAAGCTGGATGAAATATCAGGTATTTAGAATTACAATGACGGTCCTTTAAATAATCGTCAAAGCCTTCTTCTTTAGGTTGACTGAAGGATTCTTACAGTTTGACATAAATTTGTAGATTTATTCTTGTATAGGGCTTATATTTCTTTTTTATTAAGCTTTTTTTTATGTTCTAGGTTTAATTTGATTACATGAAAATGTTAGAACTGTACCTGTCTTCTGAAAGAAATGCAAGGAATCATAAAGTTTGCAGTTCATTTTGGTCATAGATTTACACAAAACCTAAATATCCACATCGGGTTCAGATTTCTTTGAGGCCTACAGGCCAATTAATGTTACCGCAAGTAAAAAAGAAGGAAAAAAAGATTAAAAACTAAGAAACAATCAAAGTCAGCAATACAGTGTGCCAAAGCAACATCAATAGCAGCTCATACAAGATAGGGAGAGTACCAACAGTCATCCAACAACAATGGTCAACATTAATAACATATAATAAATAAAAATCAACAAATTAAATGCCAGTGATAGTCCTGTCTTGTGCTGCAAGAAAAAGAAAAACAAAGGAGTGCTTGTACCTAATACTTCTCATACAAAGAAGTCTGAGCTGTAGAAGGCAGAAACTGAAACTTGTCATGTAAATAATGAGAGCTGTCAGAAATAATGGGTTTAGTTTTCCTGATTATCTGTCTGTTGAACAGGTCTGTAAGATTGCACTGTTCAAGTCCCAGATTGTATTCATTTCTCTACTTAATGGATTTTTTGACCTGAATTTTTGACCAGACAAGAGAAAACATCAACACAGATTCAGTAGGTAATCTGTAAAAGAAGACTGTCAATAACTTATCGATTTAAAAGTTTCAGAGGCAAAACAGTCATTGCTCACCCTTTTACTGAGTTTTCTCAAAGCGCATGTGCAATGAAGTTAAAAACATCAAACAGATTAAAATTTAACAGATAAAAATTAAACAGGTTAACTACAAGTTCTCAGAATAACTTTTAACTTATTATCTAGAATGGCTCCGAGATGTTTGTAGTTTTCATCTGTCTCTACTGTCTTTCCTATAACATCTATTATCATCATGCTAGTGTTTATGTCAAATTTATTCAGTTTTGTTTTCACAATTAAAATACAGATCAAGTATATTTAATAAATAATAAAAGTAATAATAGTGCAGAAAGAGGCAAAAACCAATTAGTTTCCACACTGGTAATATATTCATCTCAGAAATTTATGATATGCAGTCATATAAAACAAAAAAACATAGAAACAGATCTACAAAGTATTAATAGAAATTTAAATAAAATATGTAACAATGAAGAAAATGACAGTTGATGAAGTACAGATGACCAAAGTCCCTCACTATTACCTATAAGATACAAGACATAGAATAAAACTTTAATACAATAAATAAGAACAATAAAGGATTTCAAAGAACTAATTAGCTCCTCTTATGTCAAAGGCCAGAGGAAGAAAATGTTTTTTAAAATACATTGTAATGATTCTATACTGTGAGCAACATGGACATGTAGATTTAAGGTATTCCACACTGTTGGGCTGCCACAGCAAATGTTCAATCAACTCTACATTTTAACTGATCCCAGAACACTGAGGAGAAACTGGCTGAGTGACTGGAGGACACTTAAAGGTGTGGATATTGAGAAGATTGTGAAGACAGAACACGCCTAAACCACTTAAGACGTTTAAAAGTGAGCAATAAAACTCTAAAATCAGCGTGATGACAAATAGGAAGCCAATAAAGAGATTTAAGACTGGAGCTTGTGTTGATGCTTCTTTGTGCCAACTAGAGCTACTTGTAGGGATGACGGAGCAAGCCCGACATATAACAATTGTCCGGAGAGGTGATAAAAGCATGAGTAATCGTCTCAAGATTTTTAAAAGAGAGATAAGGCTTTTCTTTATCAATGAGTAGCAGTTGGAAAAAAATGTACTGCTGTTTGTCAAGCTTAAGATAATTATCCAGAATAAAATAAAACCCAAATTTTAAAAATAAAATCATCTGTACTGGGCGTGATTAGATTTTCTAAATCAGATTACCTCAGTCTACTTTTTCAGAGGTTTTAATTTCAGCCAGACAGGTAAGTGCATTACTGCTGCTTAGTTTAAACTGGCAGACAAGCCTGGATGTTGTGCTACTGTGATCTCAGTGTTCTCATCTCTTGCCCGGGGTATTGTGTTGGGATTAAAGATGCAGCACTGGTTCTGCTTCTACACAAATTATGGAAGCTTCAGTGTTGACAACAAAATTGTCTGTCCTGTCCAACTGACTGCTAAAGAGGACTGAGTCCCTAGACTGACAGAAAAGTTCATACCTGTCTTGAAACAGAAAAGGGCTTTTCCTTCAACACCAACCAGAAAAACTTAGTACTTTGGTTAATGGTGTCACAGAATGTCATTAAAAAGGCTGTACCATGATATAAACCTTACCTGAAACAAACTTAGTTACAGTGTCAATCTAGAACAAAATAATCCTTGAGAACTAATTTAATGGTAAGCTCTGTGGTTGTCATTGTAGCAATACTCTAGTAGATACGTATATGTGATCCACCCTGTCTTATCTACTTACTAGACTGTAACATCATTAAATAATTGCTATCTGTGATGCATACATTGCAATTCTCTCCATGAGTAACCCTTTGTCTGTCTGTAGGCTGTCAAGGGCCGCAGATTTGGACCACCACTGGGTGGCCAAGGCCTGGTTAAGTGACGTGGGATTGCCACAGTACTCCCAGGCTTTTCACACTCACCTGGTGGACGGGCGGATGCTGAACTCCCTGACCCGCCGTGACTTAGAGCGTCACCTCAACATCACCAAGAAGTTCCATCAGGTCAGCCTGTTGCTGGGCATCGAACTGCTGCAGTCGCTCGACTTCAACAAAGAGGTGAGCAAGAAAAGAAGCTTTGGGGATGAATCTGCTTGGATGTGCTTGGGCAGAAAAGAAGCGGTGGAAGCTATCAACTGATAGCCGATGGAAGCTATCAGCTAAAATGTGTTTCATGAAATAATGTCCCAGGTGCTGCAGGCTCGTCGGACACAGTGTGAGCACCAGAACGAGGATCCGCTGGTATGGACGTCTCATCGCGTCATGAAATGGATCAAAGATATTGACCTCAAGGTGAGTTAGCACAAAAAAGACAGTATTCTCAAGACTGAATGGTTGGAAAGAGTCAAGCAAACCCACTAGGGAAATTGTTTAAAATAAATAATTTGGACCAAACCAATGGTCGAAAGGTAAAGGGGTACAAAACAAAGTGCATAAAACACATTACTTATCCAAATGAAATGAATGAAAACAACATATTTTGAATCCAAATACAATTTAGTAAAAAGAGTCTTAGAAACATATCTTCTAGACAGTTTAATAAAGAGTTGATAGGACTTCAATCATTTGATTATATGTCCAGGTAAATCTGGGCACCCATTTTTTCTCAGAATAGTCTTCAAAGAGAGAAGGCACAGAGCAGTAAGAAGTAGATCAAGTGTTGAACCCTTAGGAACTCCCCCATGAGAAAGGGTCTGAGATGAACAGATACTTTCTGTAATCAACACTGAAACTTCTGTCACTGCTGCAGGAACAAACCAGCTCTGCACCTCTAAATCTAACACAATCCCTCTGGCAATAGATAAGAACACTGTGGCCAATAGCAGAAAATGCAGCTGTTGAATCTAAAAGTATATTACCAAAAAGATTTTTTGTTTGGTACATTTCCTGTAAGTTTTCTCTTTCTTTAACAGTCTTTGATATGAGATAATGAGACCATAAAACTGATTGAAGGAAGGTAGATCTTCCGTATTGCAGTAAAATTTGTTACCTCACAGGGTTAGATAAACGAGAGTAATTTTTTCATAGTGAGATAAGAAACAGACTGGAAACTGGACAAGCATTTCCTGTAACACTGACTACAGTTACAGATAAGGATGTCTGATCTGGCAGTTTATATTTAACGTCAATAATACTGACTTCATTTTACATTGAGGTGAATCAATGGAAGGACTTTTTCCTTATGTCGATAAACGCAGGAATAAAAAAAAAACTAATTAAGAGTCTTTTGTGTTTTGTTTTTTTAATCTTTGTTACTAGGAATACGCTGACAGCCTCCTCAGCAGTGGAGTTCATGGAGCTGTTATGATGCTTGACCCTTCTTTCAACACCGACTCAATGGCTACAGCACTGGGAATTCCCAGCAACAAACACATGGTCCGGCGACATCTTGATGAGGAGATGATGGCACTGATTGGCTCAGCCAGGTGGGCACCAATGTTCATGTACAGCATGTGCAGGCTGCAGAAAAATGAACAATGTTAGAGTTACAGAGAACATGATGCATCCTGTCTTGACTGGTGACCTAATAATATCAAGAATATATTAAACCAGTCAAAAAGGAATATTTGTTTAACCAAATATTACCCATGGGTTGTTTTTTTCCACTCAGCTGCTATAAAAGAAACATTAATATGTCATCCGATATAATTTTTCAAGTCATTGTGAGTGCTTCACAAAGATGAATTATGCCCTCTCCAAATGCTACTTGTATTAACCTTCTTTCTTTTTCTGCTTCCTTGTAGAGCAAATACACAGCAAAGTTATGATCTTTCAGGTGCGGTAACTCCACCTACGCTGCTGCGGCAGAACTCTCTGACCAGACCTCCGAGCTCTAACACGCGACACACGGATGACGAGGGTTCTTTAAGAAGGAGGGCTGTGAAGGTACATATATCTCAGAAACAAAAGAATTTCTCCCAATTTCAACCTTTGTTGCACAGCTTACATCTTGAGTTAACTGCAGATATATATATTTTTTTGTTGTTCAATACTGTAGCAATAAATGGAATGTAAATCTATCAAAATATATGTCTCTGTATGTGATGAGGTTTTAATGTTTCAGCCTCCAATAGGGCTCAGCCCCAAAAAGCGGGGTGGGCGGGACCTGAGTTGCCACAGCAGTTTTGGCTCCTTACCACGGGAAGTTCGAGATCACACTCCCTCCAGATCCGAAGGAAGCCCAATCCGAGGATACTCAAGCATCGAGATCACAAACGTGTGATGGCGATAGAGCTGAAAATGCAGTGAATACTCTGCTACATATACAGGACAGATTGCACTTTGAATAAAAGAGTATGTTTTTTTTGTTTTGTTTTTTTCTTGAGTTAAGTAAATTGTGCACAAGCAGCTATTTGCTGGTTTGGACTGTCATTTCGTTTTGCTCTAATGTTAGAGAACTGACAGACTTATTTTTCTATTATGTGTATTAATGTTTCTTGGTGGTTTGTTTATGTTGACTAACACTGACAGTCAAACTGATTATTCTCCCCAAAGAATTGACTCTTTGTATTATACAGACTACTTAAAAAAAGAAAAAGATTAAAGTGTTAAATGCTCTTGTTTCGTCCTGTTCTCTCCATTGTGACACCTTCTTAATGTGGTGGACAGTTGAGAAAAATCTAAATAAAATTTGTAAGTTTTTTTTTTTTTTTTTTTTTTTTATGTACAATTACACCATTGTGTCTGAAGAAATGCAGCACCTCCTTTGGAGATCCATCCCATGCAGTAAATATTTCAATGCCAACAAAAGATGTGTGCTGTAATAAAATGAAATGAGAAATTTGAAAATGAAAGGATAAAGAATGCTTGTGATAAAATAAAGATCATAATTCAAATACATCTGGACCAGTGAAAGCAATTTTTCAAATAATACAAAAAAAAGCCAATGTTTCTCAAAGACACAATGAGATGAATCTATATTTCCCTTGCATTCTTATTGATTAAGTAGTATTGTCCTTCAGATGAAGGACGATTAAACAGGATGGGACCATCATCTGTTATTGTTTGACAACCAAGAAGCAGGAGGAGTTAAAGAAATCAAAACTTTTGTTTTAGCTAAAGCTTTTAAATCTGTTGTCAATGAATAAGTAAGAGTACTTGAAACCTTAAACACTATTTATCTAGTTTTTCATCTGGTGTTACATCTTTGAAGCTCTTTCACATTGTAGGTCACAACTTAATGATAAAAAGAGTATCTTATAGATGAGTTCTAGAGCACTCTACAGCTGTTTGACAGATCCCTGTATATGAAATGAGATTATATTATTTCCACAAGTGTTAACATCTTGGAGGGTGTTACTCAACTGCCAATTGTTGGATCACTGTTTTTCTTTTTTATAATCCATATTAATAATGTTACTCAAATTTTCTCCAACACAATTTTTTTTATCTGTATGTTGATCATACATTTGTTTTTCTGGTAGCACACACGAAGTGGTCCTCCCCAAACTCAAAAAGCCTTCAGTACTGTACAAAATTCACTTGGTGATTTATAATCTGCTTATAATACAGTCACATGCAATTTTTGAACTGAAGATCAAAGCTAATAAGTTGCATACCTATAACAATCTTGCTAGATTGAGGTTTTCTCTTAGGCTAAATATCTTTGTATTCTAATTGACAAAAGGCTCATAGTTAGACCAAACACTGACCTTTATTTTGCAATAAATGTTGTTTCTGCAACCTTTCACCCATTTTGCTTTATGGGGAAGTTGTATGCATGCATAAAGATTTCCTTTAAGAGACTGTATATGCTTGATACAGTCTCTGAGTTTTGAAACAAGTCTCAAAGTGCCACTGTTTTGATATGAGAGGGTATATAACTCTACTCTGTCCACCAGAAGACTAAACCAATACTATATCCTAATTCATAAAGCAATTAGTTAGAATTCTATATAATTACCTGCTAAGGTATATCAACCAAAACACTCCTTATGCTCACAGAACATTTACCCTTTCAAAATCCCATTGACCTGGATTGAATTGGGGGAGCGGTCTTGTCAACATGCAGCTCTATCTGCCAGGAATTAGTCGCAGAATGTCTTAAATTTCCAAGAGCTGGTCTCTCTGAACTCTTTCCAGTTTCTAAAGAACCTGGAAAGTAATTCATTCAGATGCAGATGCTTCTAAAACCTGATTGTACTCTTTGTTGTATACTTTAATGTTTAAGTTTGTGTGTGTAAAACTGTCCCTGTGCTGCTGTTTGGCCATGCATCTCTTGTAATATAGATTTTTAATCTCAATGAGATTAATGTTTTCTGGTGAAATAAAGGTGATCTGAAAAATCAGTGTGACATCTTACTCTATAATGTCTGTCCACTAGCCTGCATCCAGTTTTCCCACTGTAACCAACTCTTGTTCTAGCCAATTTGTAGAGGCAGTCTTCGTTATTTCCACTATTTCTTCAGGTTTTAGCACAGATATGCTGTGAATATCAAAGAACTAACACACATTCCCAAGAGCAAAATTGCATGTACAAATCAGGAAAAGCACCGCAAGACAAAAACAATTATTAAACATAAAATAAGGAGTAAAACAGTGCCATAAAGGACATGCATGGTTCAATGCTCATACTCAGATGTAAGATGAAACCTCCAAACCTTTCCATTTATACCTACATTATTACTCATCTGTTCTGTGAGATGAGTCATGGTTTATAACTTGTAGTTTAATATGGTGCAACTTCTTCCTGTTACTCACAGTGACTCCACCTTTATCCCAGATATGTTGGGTGGATGGATATCCTCTTGGATATCAGTGGAAATTAAGGAGGAAGCTCCAACGGTGAAGCAGTGAGTGAAGAAACATAATTCCCGATAAAGCTTTACAACCATATCAATAAATTCACGGCATTTGATGTGAATTACTTTATGACCTCATAAAGCATAGAAACCTAATGACGATAACATTTATTTTGTTTAACCACCTTCTTGTGTAAGTGATATAATGATTTACTTGAACATATTTAGTTTTAAGGTAACTAAATGGGAAGCTTCTGCCATTTAAATCAAGCTCGAATCCGAGTGTAATGTTTTCCTTCGCTGCCAGCAAATGTGATTACGAACTGGCGGTGATGTAACATCAATCCAGACAAACAGATTTAATCAGGACTCGTTCACAGTGGCTCTACACAAATTGCACCTTTCTCTATGTGCGTATGCAGTGTAACAGAGTGAACCATGGTGATGCCTGAGAGGAAGAAAGCTTCCCTAGAGCCCAGAGTAACAAGGCAGCCTCATTGAAAAGGAACAATACAACAACTTGGCAAGTGCTGGAAATGTTTTTGCTATTATGCTGTGATAGACCTGGACTGTTCCCCATTCTGGCAGGTTGATGCAGCTGTTGGAATTGAAAAGGTGAAGTGTAAAGCAAAGCGGAGCATATTTTGAAGAAGTCAGCTGGAAAACACAGATGCACATCAAAAACATAACATCAAAGATAAATCATGTCATGTGACTGCAATTGAGGCGTGACTATAGGTATGTGGTAAATTTACAAAGAGGAAGTAAAAATCAAGCACTGATAAAACTAGGTTTACTGGATGAAGACGTACTAAATTATTCTGTGTTGCTGACGTTTGACCTTGTTGATTGTTGTTGTAAAAATGCACGAAAGAAAAGGTCAATTACATTTTCCTAGAAATTTCATTGTGAACTTTCAAACTGTTGCAAAACTCTGCTGCCATTTGACAATATTGTCGTTGTACTAAGCCTAGTTAACATTTTATTGTTGTTACCTGAGAAACATTTTAGTACCTTTGATGACCTAGTCTGATAGATAACAGAGACATTATTTGTGATAGGATTATTGCATCATTCTGTTCAGCGGACTTCACAGCAATGTGACAAAGTATGAGAAATTTCACCACTGCTCTGTAACACGTCTGCTAGACATTGGCTTGAAGATACATACTCTCATTTCCAAGCTGAGATGTAAAATCATTCAGCTAACAAATAATAAAAAAAAACTGCCTCACCCAGCTATTGTTTTTCTGATTATGATGTTCCCAATACTCTCTTTGAACTTTGGCATTTATGGTCACTAAAACCTGTTAGAAGTGGTCATAAAAAACAGTAAGAATCAATTTAACTGGACAAATATATCATTAGTAGGCAACGTTTTTATGCATGAGACCTGAAAAGATTTTGACCTACCAAAAATTGTATGCAAACAGCTCTTTGTGGTTGAAATACTGCACAGACTAACTTTGCAATGACAAAAATGGCTTGATTCTTAAGGAGATTTTATTTCAGAGAAAAAATACCTATTTCCTCTTTTCCAAACCTGAATTCTAAAATTGCATCCAACATATTTCACATTTCTTTTGTCTTTATATGGTTTACAGTCTCATCACACTATGCTGCGTGGTGCTCTGACAAAAGTCTCTTCAAATTGCCCTTAAATCAAATTACTTAGACAAGTACTGATTACTAGCCATCATTTTAACCTAATAACACTTGTAGGCCTGACCTTTCAGGCTATTCTTAGGCATTTAGAGACAGTATCTCTTTTTTTATTATTATTATTGGTTCTGTCATCATTAACTATCATGAACACTGAATGTTAATTTTATTTTCCTGACACTCTTCACAGTGGCTCTAAAGGGAAATTAGAACCTGCACCAGATGTAGCAGGAAGTATGTCTGTGGGCAAGAGCTAGTTTAGATGACCAATCCAAACAAGTATCTTTTACAAATGATACTTGTTTGTATCATCTGTGAAATGATACAAATCATATCAAAGTTAGGTCCACATAAACTCGAAAGTTTTTAGGCTATGTCCAAACGAAAACATGTTCTCTGAAACAATCTTTGTCCTTTTTTTACAAATTCCTTACAACCAAAGCACCATTTCTATGAATATTTGCAACTTAACGGCTTGCCGGTGGCACTGTAACTCTGGTCCAACATACATAAAACACAGAGTATCACAGTGTTTTTTGAATACCCACAATAAGCAAACCTCTACTTTGGTTAGGGTTGAATATTAGGCTATGGCTATGGTGAAGCTGTGACGGCATTGTTTTCAAGCAGCCAGTGTTGCCAGTTAGTACTGGTGTTAGTTTTAGATGGAAAGGGGGAAGTAAATGTGTTGCACAGTTCTACTAATTTTCTTAATACCCATATGAGAACCAGCTAGACCACCCAAGTGGGTTCTGAACCCACTGTGAGCCCAGGCGAGCTCACTACTCATCACGTGACCTGAGCTAACTCCTGCACACATAATGGCTGTCTCACGAGACTTTATAAAAAAAAAACCACTTTTATTGTAAGCCTACTTTAGGAACAAACAAAATACATTTTTTCAAAAAAATCCTTACAAAAAAAAAAAAAAAAAAAAAAAAAAAAAAAAGCCCGAAAGCAATAAAAAATAAATTCTGTGGGTGCGGTTTTAACATGTTTAAATTGTTGTCATGCAAGAAAATATTTAGCTCCAAGCTACCTATGTGAAGTAAGCCAGGAGTGAACGGGTTAATGAAACTGGAAGTGCGCTGCCGCCGAAAGCCCCCTCCTTCCTGCTTCTAAATCTGCCCGGGCCCATCCTTCTGAGAGGAAAGTTCCTTATTCGTAAACGAAAACGGCCTGTTTACGACCAAACTCGTTAGAAATTAAACGTGAGCAGCATAGCGGCTTATAGCTTTGTGAAAGAAAGAAAGAACGAACGAAGGAAACAAAGAAGGAAAGAAACACAAGGGAGACTGGCAAATGATACAGAGGTGAGTGCGTTCACAATGTACTCATTCGAAGTAGCTACCCGCCTATCAGTTTGGATCGCACAAATGTTGGGAAAATGAAGGTAATGGTCGCACTTGTGATGCATAAAAACCTGTTTAAAGTGTAATTGCAACCCTATGTTATTGAGGCCGAAACTACTCCCTCGCGTTGTTTAGTGAAGCGGTTCTGTTGGTCAACTAGTGTTGGTTTAGTAACAGTCAAAGAAAAGAAACATCCCCTTGACATACTTTTTAACGATGTTTACTACATGTTGAAGACATCAGGCCTTGCTTTTGAATGCAATTCTCTTAGTTATTTGACACAGTCTTGACACATGATACCAGACATTCCTCTTGTGCTCGAGTGTTCCCCTCCCGCCCCCCAGCCTGTCAATATCTTACTGTGCTGTCTTGGTAAACTGTAACAGTCCCATACACTGTCACATCCTCACATAAATTCCTTTGTACCTCTGGGTTGCACAACATGTCTGTGTTGGTATTTTTTCCTCATAAAAATAGCCGAAAGGTGTATTTGTCCAGCTGTTCCTTATGAGCTTTATCCTGGGTCATGCCTTGCATTCTTTAGGCTGGGGATATCCCCTTAATTTAACACCCCCCTTGTTTTCAGCAGGCCCAGGCCTGTTTGTAGACAGCACTTAATATAAAGTCCAACTTTCTTTGTTTATCAAAAGATGGTCCACTGGCAAGAATACATGATAATTCTTAAGATACACACTGATTAATTTCATACTGTTGCAAATAGAGGCAGGTGTCGTGGCAAAAAATTGAAAACAAATCTAGGTGGAACCTTTTCAACTTTTTATTACGTTGCATTTGATTTAATTATGTGACAAACACTATGTAGCTCCTAACGGTGAAGTGGAAAGAAATAAAATGCATAGTGTATGTTAACAAATTATTACCAAAATCCGTGGCGACTGACTTGTTAGAGAATATTAACATGCATGGCCTCATACGGATACAGTTAAAATTATGGAGAAGAGCAAAGCAAGTTTAGGTTCTGAAAGAACATCTAGCAGCTTGAATGCTTCTCAGTTCATCATCTAAAATGGATGTGGCAGACCTGTGAAGCTACCAAGACATAGCGAGGAAACATTAATCAGAGAAGCAGCCAGAATACCCACAATAACTGTGGAGGAGATTCAGATGTTTGAATCTATTTATAACACGTTAGTCAATTAAAGTTTGCCTCATTCCATGTAGGTCACACAACAAATATGTGGAAGTTGGTGTTCGTGTCAGATGACAGAGACAGAAATAAAAGTTGGCCCACATACAAAATGTTATTTGCAATGTAATACGGAAAAATCACCATCAATACAGAGTTTCACAACGTCAAAAGCTGATGGCAAGTCGGAAGGAAGAGCATGGGCTAAAAATCGAAGTGTCAACATGTGATCGGTACACGGTAAGGTTTCTGGTTGTAATGTAAGTGCGTGTACAAAAAAGTTAGCATTAGTTTGAATTTGGGATGTCCCGATCATTTCTCTCTCTTTTTTTTTTTTTTCTTTTTTTTTTTTTGTTTTGCCTCCAAGTCTTTTGATTTTGCTTATCAGCTGATACCAAGTCCTGATCCGATATGTCACTTGTAACTTACATAGTTCATGTGTGATCCAGGCAGGAATATCAACGCTGGCAAGGTAAAAGTGATTAATAAAACTCAAAACATTTAGAACTACAAATTCATTAAATAATTTAATACATTTAATTTAGTAATATAACTACTTTTCCTGAACATCCACTAGATAAATATAATTTTATAATATCAAATTCAATAAAAAGATAGTTATTCAGAGCCACACACAGTGGAGAAGATGAATCAGTGACTGAGGCCGTGTGAATGAAATGCAGGGATTTATTTTGTTGTGACAGTTCAGGTTTTTTTTTTTTTTTTAATTAAACATTGGGTAACATGAAAAACTATACTTGCGTAATATTTACTGTAATCCAGGTTGGGATCACTGGCAGCTATGCACATGCATGATTCCTTTGCAATGTGGAAATGGAGCAGGTCTCCTCTCTGCTCTACTGCAGGCTGCTGCATGACGAGGCTGCTGTTAGTCAGACTGACCGCCTGCAAGTGCTTCTGAAGTGGGAGAGACTCACAGCAGCTCTCACTGTAACTGCAGTATCCGTTTTGTCCAAAAAAACCAAAGAAAGTTGCTAGAGTGGTCTGAAAAGTCTTTAGATACATTGACAACTCCACTAAATTGGCAACAATGCTTCCATTTCGAGGTGATTACATGTTTTGCTAGCTTTACGGCCATCACTGCTGCAAAGTGTTACGCATGTGTTGTTTCCATTACATTTCTGTTATCATTCTGTTATCATTCCTATTTAGTTTAAGAATAAATATACATATCTGATCCATGGTCATAATGTGACACCTGATTTTGATCGCGTCTTAAACTACCTGGTTGGGTCCAATTTCCAATCATGCTATCAAATCAAGATATCCTTGGTTTGATACTTTTGTAAGAATCTGTAATCTTTGTTACAGACAAGACTTGATAAAAATCACTAACACAGTAGAGCATGTAAAGCAAAAAATATCCCTTTACGGATATTAGGCTTTGAAGTGTCCCAACTCATAAACTGTATTTCAATTTTAAAGGTTACGAAACAAAGAAATTCTGATTAATTGCACACTTTATAGATCAAAGGTCATTTAAGAACTTAGGAGAAAAGTCTAGGACACAACATAGAACAACAATAAACAGAATGTGCTTTAAAAATAATTCAATTGTATCTGAGCTTCAACACATCATCAGCACATTCATATTTCCCACCCCCCAATTCCAGGTAAATCACGTCTTCTCGCCTGCTTTGTGCAACAAGGTTATTTTTTAAAATAGAAATGATTAGCTATGTGATCATTACCATGTTCATCGTATGTAGCCAAGTACACACATCTGACATGCTTACTGCATTTCAGAGAACCATTCTACTTGGTATAAACGCTAATAAATACTTCCAGTAATGCAACCTCATAAATTCAAAATATTCACATAACAGAGTTTTGATTTAGTGGCTGATAAGAACTCAGTAAACCTGTGGAGTGCACAACTACTTAATATTTCTTGAGGCGTTAGATTTACAGCGGCCACTACCCTTTTTTATTAGCATTGGTAGCTCTAACTGTGGCACAGGTGACTTTGAAAGGTGAGGCTGCTGTAAATATTTTACCACACAGCACGTCTGTGACTCAGGGAAAGGCTTGGATTTATTTTACTACAGTGAATTTTATGTTCCCTCAGTTCTCTGAAAAGCTGAACTATGAAACCTTTTTAAGCAGTAGAGGCATTTGAGCTGAGACTATAGAGAGCAGTCTGACTTCAGTCGCCACCTAAGAAACACAAGAATTAGGCGTTCTCATCACTGTAAGCCTTTCTGTAATCTTAAAGGGAAAAATAAGTATTTTTATGTGGATTTATATTCCTTTTTTTTATTTCTATTTATTTATTTTTATTAGACTTTCCAGTTTGTTCTCTTGCTAATATGGCTTTCTCTCCACAGTGTTTGACTTCCCTGAACCTGATCTGACTGAAGTATTGACATTTAAACAAAATGCGATCCACTGCGGATGCCCCCCCTGGAGGAGTAGTAGTGACGACCGTCAGCAGCAGCAACAACAACAATAACAACAACAACACTAACCAGATGAGCAACAGAGAAAACAATGGAAATTCAGGCTCGCAGTATGCTCTGTGTGCTTTGGGAGTCGGCCTCATCGCCCTCGGAGTGGTGATGATTGTGTGGAGCGTGGTGCCCGCGAACACAGGTTTTAATAACAGCAGCAGCGGTTCAGGGGGGAATGATGGAATCGATGGCAAGAGAAATAAAGCGTCCTCTGTGGCCTTTGTGCTGGCTGGCTCCGGGGTGGCCATGCTGCTGCTGTCTCTGTGTCTGGGAATGAGGAACAAACAGCGGGAGCAGCTGAGACGCCAGGAGGTCCAAAACCAGAGAGAAGCGGCGAGGGAGCAGGAGGAGAGAGAAACGTGAGTTTACTCTGCTTGCGGCTTGACCTCATTTTGTTGCTTTTAGGTCGACAAACACCAAATGTTAGACTGAAGTCTCTTTACAGAACAGAAAGTCTTCTTCTTATGAGAAAGATTCTCAGAGTTTTTCTTTTTTTTTTTTCCTCTTAAGTTTTTACTTAATAGCTGACTTGCTAATGCTTATGGAGAGAGGATGTGGACAATATAAAATGATGAAGAATGAAAATGGTTGAGAAAATGTAGGTTTATAATAACTAGTATCATTTTCACAGGATTTAGCAGTGGTATCACAATTAAATATTTTAAGGATATTGTACAGCCTTAGATGAATGATTCATGAGAATGAAAACAAACATCTTGTATAATTCGAGAGTTGTATTGCTTTATCAAAGATTTTATTTATAGTCGGTTGAAAAGTAAAACTGTGTGGTTTTAAGACTCCCAGCAAGTCATTACATAAGTTTAACATATTTTGGTAATTTCTGTGTGTTTCTACTCCACTGAATGTGGCCCATGATATTTTTACTCAAGTGTTTTTATCCCATTAAAATCTCATGATTTAATGGGATAAATCATGAGATTTATCCCATTAATTCCAATTGCATCTTTTCATTATTTGAAAAGATGCAATTGGAATTATTTACGTTCCTGATATCAGTGAAGTTTCAGGAAGATAATGCACAGCTTTAATTTATGAGTCTGCTGAATCATTCTTGGTTTAACTACATAAAAAAATTGGGTTGAAAATTTGACAAATAAGTAATTATTTTCCCAGAGCTGTTTGTGGTTCACATGACCTTTTAATTTACGTATTTACATCTCTGCAGGGCTGAGGAGAGGGCCCAGCGCTACGCGGTACCGAGCTACGAGGAAGCAGTAGGCAGCGGGCAGTACCCTGTCCGTCAGAGCAACCTTCGTCCAAGCGTCTCCCAGCTGCCGTCCTACGACGACCTCGTCCAGGTCGACGGCATCCAGTATGAAAACGAGGTTTCCGACGTCAACTCCATTCCACAACCTGCCCCAGCTTGTAGCTCTCCCTTCGCTACTATTTCTACATCAAGCCATAGACCTGGGAAAAACAACCGCAATTTCCTCCCCATCAAAATCCGAAGGATTAAGTCGGAAAAGCTTCCCATGAAAAACACGGGGAGCTCTCAGCCGGCAGCTTCAATGAGTATTGAACCTCTTACCCCTCCGCCACAATATGAAGATAAGGTGCCTCCACTTTAAGGTCAGCCTGCTGTTTAAGGCTATTGACTGAAGTTCCTAGTATCTTCCATGGCCAACATTTGTGGATATGCTTTGTTCAGCCAAGAACTGAAGGAGGCTTCTTGCTTTGAGCTGAAGAATGTTATATTTTCACATTTGTCATCATGGTTCATGACTGTAAAGTGCTGTTTTTTACGGACCTTGCTGGATCACTCCGTTAAGTGACAACGTTTTGTCAAACTGTGACATATCAGTTTTCAGCTTTAGAAACCACCTTGACTTTGTACTGATTTTACAGGTGAATAGATGGTAGTATAGCAGAGCTCATGAGATGTTAAAGAGAGGCTGCTTTTAGGATTTCTCTATAAAACAAATGGATCCATGCACTTATTTTGTGAGGTCATTTATGCCACGTTTAAAGACCCTTTTATTGCTGTCTAAAACCAAACATGGACCCCAACATTACTAAAACCGTGCTACCTGGGAGCCTTTGAAGATGTCAACAAAAGTAGTAAGTCATACCTTTAGTTTTCTCTAAAAGGGAGAAAAAAACATTCTGATGACCATAAGCATTTGATTCTTGATAAGATTCCAGTTTCGACATTCTCTGAAACTCTGGCAGAGATTGTACCAGCTTATAATTTGGTCTTTCACTTGATAGAAATTAATTTGCTCACTTTGGAACTACCACTCTTTAAATAGTCTGTACAGGGTCTCAGCACCTTGGTTAAAGATGTGTAAAAAGCTATACATTTTTATTATTTTTTACTGTGGTAATATAATCTCACAATAAATTCAAGTTACTCTAGTTCTCTAACAGTGATCCTTAGGAACTTCTTTTAACTTTATTACCATTCTCCTCACTTTGCTTGGTGGCAAGACAAACTTGGGTTTATGACAAGACCGACTTGTCACAATTCCAGTTATCTACACAGTTTTTATAATTGCTTGGACTGAAATCATGAGAAAGTTTAGGAGAGGCAGCAGTTTCTTAGTTTATGCAGATCAACGTACATCTGTTCTACTTGAAAGGAAAGTGTTTTGTTCTTCCCTACGTTGAAGAATGGATAAGAAAACCAGACCTTTGTGTCAAACATTACCAATTGATCAATCCTAGACAATGAACAACTGAGACAAGTAATGTTAGGTATTAAAAGTGCTTCAGCTACATTTATTTGATAGAATTTTTTTGGATTTCGAAACAATTAATTCCAGATTGAATCAGTATAATGACTGCATTTATCTTTTCACTCCGATAAAACAATTGTGATCAAAGCAAGGCTTTATATACATCTATACCAGGGCTGCCAGACTCTCTGGAATCATATGTTTACATGTGTATAGATAAGGCAGAAAAAAATAGATGTCGGATACTTTGGTGCAATCCAAGTTTTATTCACAAGTAAAGTGAGTCTTTTATAAAAGCAGAAGTTGCGAGGGACCAATGATGTTGGAAACCTTTTTGTACTCACAGCTTGTGTGTAACTTTGGTCACGGTGGTAAAGTTGTGTTTGGTAACTAGTTAACAGACGTCACTTTAAAGTAAGAAATTAGTTTTCTGGGAAACTTAGATATTTACAAATATGTTGAGATCTGACTTTGAATGCATTAATGAAAACCCTCTAGCTGTATGCACCAAAAGCATCTTTACTCCAAGAATGAACCTTCAAATCTTTTCTAAAGAAATTGTGTGACTCCATTATTGTTTTAGAACAGTGCTGCTTCTGCTCTTGCACACAGCGTGATACTGAGAGATGTATAGGCGGGAAGATGTTTGCAAGAACTTGGTGAATAGTGGAAACCCTGCGCTCAGTAGCCATGGCGAGATGTGAAAGCATGCAGTATAGTCTCTCCTTCTCAGGGCTTGTTTTTTTTTTTTTTTTTTTTCTAACTCCGACTGACAAACAGAAAGACTCTTTGAGTGAGCAGCTGCAACACTATAACAGCAGCTGCTCACTGGCTTGCTGATTATCATTCCTTCAACTACAACTTGACCTGCAGGACTGTTTTCATTCTGAAAGTATGCAGGGAAAGAGATAAAAATAAAAATAGAGGCTCTAGGCTTTTCTTTTCTTTTTCAGGGATATTACTTGTGTTACAGCCGTATGCCGACCTGCCAGTACACTCTCCTTCTTCATTTTTTTTTTTTATTTTAGAAATAAGCAGCAGATGCCAAAGTGACTCCTGAGTTAAAGTCAATGTTACTCATTTTGTGAAATTGCACACTTTTGCTTTTTATCTTTTTGTTTTGCAGAAGAAAAAGCCCTTTACACTAGTGTTTCACAGTTGTTGTTTTTGAAGGCTGAAACTCTTCTCATTAACTGGACCTCAGCAATGTACTTCTGTTGTTGTAAAAAATCAGTTTAGCAAAAAGATTAATTTTATACACAATTTGTGAAATTGTTTTACATTAATTAAGTATTTGGTTGTAGGAGTCACTTTCTTTTTTTGTACAATAATTAGTGTGTTGTCATTGTCATTTAATGTTGTCTTTTTATGACTACAGTTTATATATTTTATATGTACAGTGAAAAAAAAATCTCGTTTGTGTTTATACAAATGTATTTTTTCCCCAGAAGTTTGAAATGTCATTTATCTCATGAATATTTATGATAAATAAAGAGGAAGCATTTGTTTATTAATATCTAGGATTATCCCGGTGTATTTTATTGATGTTTTTCACAAAATTATGCAATAATCTCCTTTTATAGACTGTGGAAAAGCCAAATATAGCCACAAACGTGACCTGGTTTGGTGGTCAATTCTTGTACATTTAGAATACTACAATTTTTTTTAATGTCACATTTTAAGGTTCTTAAATTTCACTAGGTGCATCTTTTACATTTGATAGCTGTTCTTATCAGCAACATCTTTAGTTGGTGCTCATTACCTGCAGAGGAAACAAAAGAACACAAAAAATTCCCAGACTTTTAATAAATTATTATTTTTTAATCAAAAGGTAATTGCAGAAATAAACAGCTACTCACTTGTTTAATCCACCAAACATACGAGCTGACTTGTGTAAAGACGGTGGGTTTCTGCAGGACATTGCAGCCCTCACCAGAACCGAAGCTCACGACGCCGTGGACGTCCCAGGAGCCATCTGGGTTCGGGCAATTCAGAGGGCCACCAGAGTCTCCCTGCATATTAGCTAGTTGTTAGCTGGCAGTTAAAAAAAGTGAGGCTAAATGTTACCCTTTTCCCCTTGAGTGAAAATAGAAAGAAAAACACAAATTCCTAAAATATGTGTATTTTTAGGAATACACAGATTGTTAAATTGCTAAATTCTAATTCAGCCTCACATTACAGCCTGCGGTGATGCCATCTCCTCCAGCGCAGATCATTTTCTCAGTTGCCAGGACATTCCACCAGTCGGGCTGCGAGCAGACATCATGGCCGACTACAGGCAGGAAAGCCTGCTGAAGAATATCAGCTGCAGGACCATTGGCTGTCTCAGATGAAAGAAAGTGCAAATTTTGACTTTGGTTAAACAGCGTTAGGCTTAAAGGATTTTTGTTTATGGGAAAAATAAATTTGAGCTGGTTAAAATGATCATTATACCTGTAATATTAAAGAAGTTTTTCTTTACAGTCTTTTTCAGTGAGATATCAGTGTATAAGATGCATCTGTAGTCACGTTGTTTTCAGTGCCTTCCAAAAATATTAATATGGTTTGAAATTTTAACATTTAAAAATGGTAGGTTTTATTTCTATTTATTTTTTTTGAGTGCGTGACGAATAGTTGTTCCTTCACCTTAGCAATAGATGTCTGAAAATCCTCCCAGGTTAAAATGGCAGACTTGACTGCTTTTCTGATTAATGCTATCCTTTTCCTGCCTTTGAGTGGATCTCCATTGTTTATGTGTGTTGATTGTGGATATGTTTGTGACAATATTTTTACTTTAACCTTCTCCTTACCAACTGCGTGACTTCTGAAAGCACCAGATTTTATTCAGAGGCAAGTGAATAAAGGCAGGTGAAAGAAAAAAAAATGCAATACCAGCTTTTCACATTTCCGTTTGTGAAGAAATTCCGCCATACTATTAAGTGCTACTTTTGTTGTATTATATGGTAAAGTGTAATTTCAACTAATATTGACAGGTTTGGAAGGTACGGCAACCTGCAGCTTCATAAATGTGCTATTCTACAAAATGAACATCACCAGTATCTGACTGTTCATAGTACTCATGCATAATTCAGGTCAAACAGTCACCCAACCTTTTGCCCAACCTTTGGTTTAGCTAATAGTTCAGCTTTGTCTTATTTCTCTTTGAATCACTCACTTGAAAGATGCCCCCAGCCAGTGACAAGACAAAGGGTCCCATGTGGGAGGACGACGTCCCGGTCTGGAAGGCACGCAGGTGTGATTGTATCAGACAAAGCAACAGGGGAAGACAGCTTTATCAGAGCAATGTCATTCCTGCGAAAAAAGCAAATCAATACCTTTATGTACAAGAGGTAAAAAGAAAGTAGCCTCATCAGATTTTATAGCTTGTATCACCTATAAAATAGCATTCACTGTTAAGCGAAACCTCACACTCTTCTACACAAAGAGAAGTGGTTTTAGAAAGCGTTGCGGTTACCGGCTGAGCAGGATGTTGTAGTCTTCATGAGTAATAATCTTGGCTGCACTGTGAGCCACTGAGCCTTCCTCAGTGGCCTTCAGACTGTGCTTCCCCAGCTCCACTCTGTAGTCGTCGACTTCACTGTAAGAACGGCCAGCAAGGCTCAGGGATTCAGAAAGCGAAACAGATTGATTTTTCTGTGTAAATACGTGCTAAACGGATGTTTGGTAGTATTAAGTGCTTCTATAACCTAATAATTTAACCTGTATTTATAATTGCTTTTAAACTATTATTTGAATTCTCAAAAAAAAAAAAAAAAAAAAAAGTTCAAACTGCTAATGTTTTTTCTTCTCTTTTGGTTTATCAGTATGGCAAAATTTAGGGATCTTCTAGTTATTTACCTTTACAGTCGTCTGAGCTTCTCACACACACAAAAAAACTTTTTTTTTTTTTTTTTTTTTGTTTGAACAAGATCAAATTTAATGAAATTAATGTTCATTAAGCATGTTTATCAAAAATGACTTGACATCTAGTAATTTGTTTTAGGTTTGAACATCCAGAAAAAAGGCTTGTGTTTTTCTGCTGATGTTTACAAGATTTCACAATTAGATCTATAACAAATGTGTCAAATGTCATCTTGGTTCAATGTTCAAGGTTATCATAGAATACAAAATTGCAATATGTAACTGTGAAGGAATTTGTGCAAAAATCCAAAACATAACCGAATGCAGAAAGGCAACAGAAAAATCTATCATGTACTCAATTCTAAACTATGGTGGACACATTAAAAGCATCACAAATGAATGATTAAAAAAATGTGGTGGTGCATCTTTCAGGCTAGAAGATGCAAATTATAAACTTTTGGTCTATGTGTTTGGTGCACAGTTAGAATAAAGAAATAGAAGACATTGATTGAAGTGTCATAAAGCTTTCTCTCTGTACATTGCATCACATTACATTATATTGGTCCTGACTGGAACTTACTTGATGCAGTGTGCAGCAGTCAGCACCCATTCTTGGGAGATGAGGGTGCCTCCACAGACATGACTCCAGCGCCCTCTGCTGTTCGACTGGAGCGATACCTCAGAAATACCGGGAATAATATGAACACATGCTTTAAATCACATAAAAATAAGTCAGAATGTCTAGTTCTTCTTGACTAGCTAAAATGGTAATGTGAGACAGTGCGGCTGGCGGGAACCAGAACACATTTGAAGCAGGTCTAATACCTGCCAGGGCCAGCTGTGGGGTCTGACGACCTCTCCTGCAACTACCCGGTTCAGAAACGGGGGGAAGGTGGGAAATCCACATCCATAAGCTGAATCAGAAACAACATGATGCTATTTCCTACTTATAAAATCTGATATACTCAGTCATATTTTTGAAACAGTATAATATTTTCACAACAAAAAGTAAATGCCATCACTTTTAATGTATTTATCTAGTAATCTGACCTGTGGATTTAATTGACAAATATAAGGCGTTCAAGGCAAGAACAATAAGCAACTTATTGAAACAGATTTTGTCTCTTACCACCAGCCACGACAACAGCAAGAACCAATAGCTTTTTCATAACTGATGACGCCTGTACAGCGTTAAATTTGAAAAATAGTGATATATTTGCGCCGTCTTAGACAAACCACTGCTGACTAGTTCTGTTGCTGTTGTGAGAAACGTGCAGAATGTCAAACAGTTGTTGTTGGAGACTAAGAACAGATGGTTGGTGATAAAATTTTCCCATCACTTGTGAAGATGGTGTGTTTCGACTATTGAACAATATATATATATATATATATAGTTTTAATTTCCGGACCTGTTGCTAAATTAAAATTGTAGTACACTTTCATGCTGGATTGAGCCATTTGCCGCAGGATCAATTTAAACTGAATCTGTTGCTTTTTATATTAACAAAAAATTGTCAATCTTTTTGAAAAGATGACGCAATCAAGTTCCCACAATGAAGAAATGCACAATATTTTACTTACTAATTTATGTGATATTTTATTAAGTTAAATATGCATTCAGCAACTTCTGTCATAAACCGCTCCTCTATCAGCAGGCATTGAGATTGTAGTGAAAGATTACATTGTTCAGACATTAGATTATTTTCTAAGTTTTCTGTTTTTAGTTAAAAAAACGTATGATTTAATATTCTCCATTCTGCTTTATAGACACTATAAACTAGCCTCTGTTCTCCGACTCAGTCACAAATATTCCTTTAATATTATTTCAAGTAATTTAGGTACATTCTGTTTTGCTGAGTGACATTTTGCGCTTTCATTTTACCTGTCAGGGCCAGCTGTGGGGCCTGACATCCACTCCATTAACCACCCGATTCACCACTGGCTGGACAGTGGGACTCACGACTGAAGGGGTTCACACAAACACAGAAAGAAATCATTTAAACTGCACATGCAAAGACACAGCATTTAGTATGCGTGCAGAGAAAGGTTGAATAAGTTGTGTGCTGCTTACCGCCGAGCAAGCACCACAGACCTCATTCTGGCTGCACCTCCAGAGTTTGGAGTTTAAATGTCAGACTTATTTTTGCCCATTACGATCATATGTAACCTAGGAAACGTGTTCTCTGTTTTTCCATTTGTGCACTTTGCAGTTTGATGGAATCTCGATAGGTGGGTGTCAGAAAAGAGCCTCCACACGGACAGATGTAAACAAGTTAGCAATTTCTGAATTTAGTCCTCCGACGCATCTCATTCTTTAACCAAATAAAACTTTTTGATAATGAAAGACACAGTTGATGACATGCGACACGATGAGATCAGCAAACTGATGTTTCTCTTTTATTGTGATCCTTAATTTCCTTGCATATATCTGCAAAACACCACTTCACAAAAAAATTTTGAGCCCTTGCATTGTAGAAAATTTTACATTCCTCTGAGTCCAATTATTTTTGCCTCTCTCATCCAAATTTAAATGCTTAATATTTATATACAAAAAGGACATTTCTGCAAAGTAGATGAAGATTAAAGCATTAAGTGACCCTACTGTTCAGTAAAATTTTAATTTAAATAGATGATGTATTTTTTTTAAACATTTTAAATATGCAGTAAAAACACTTTTGGAAATTAAAACATCATCTCAACATCCAGATCTTTCTCTGAAGACCACAACTTGTGTCATCTGCATGTTCTCATTCAGGGACTGTGGCGATGGAAAGATACCTCCATTCTTTTCTCAATGACAATGTTTTTTCAACTAGGGTTTCTACACCGTGTTAAGGAAAAACTGACTCAACATGCCTGAGATCTCCAGAATTTACACAGTAGAAAAAGAGCTGCAAATCACCCTGAAAGACCAAGACAAACAAGCCGCAACATTTTTTTTTGTCACTGTAATGTAAATAGTGATGTTAAAAGACTGTCATGTGTTGCAATTTTAGGCTCATGTTTGACAGGCACCGTAAAACATGCAGAAAAAAAGCAGAAACATGCAGAAAAAAACAGGACTTACTTCAGTAGATTTTATAATTGTTATGGTGTAAAGATCATTAGAAGAAGGTGGAAATCGGTTGGCTAGCTAATACTAAATGTTGCCGCCAGAATCCTAATCAACACCAGGAAAGTGCATCACATCACAAAAGTCCTTAAATGTATCTAACTGTCTCCCTGTTTATACAAATAATAGACTTTAAAATCTTATTTTTGGTCTATGAGCAATAAAATCAACATGACACAACACACAGAATATGTAAAAAGGTTTTATTTTTTAGGCTAGAGTGATAGCCGTGGTCCCAAAATGGTGCTCGATCAGTTGGCCACCATTGTCTGTGAAAGAAATCACGAAGATATCTCAAGTTTTTATGACATCAATAATTTGAACTTCACACCCAGCGATTTAGTAGCAGTTTCAGAAGCTTACAGTGTTGATCCAGTCCAGGAAAGAGATGACTTGAGTAAAGACGGTGGGCTTCTTGTAGTAGTTGCAGCTGAGCCCAGAGCCAAAGCTGACAATACCATGAACCTCCCAGGATCCATCAGAGCTCTAACAGTTCAGAGGACCACCAGAGTCTCCCTAACAGTGCCACACAAACAAACAAAAAATCAGCTATCAAAATCCAGCAGAATAAAATGTAATATGTTGCGTACAGATCTGCAAGATGTGTTTCAATTTATTTGACAGGAATAGATAAAGCACTTTGAATAACTGAGCAGATATTCTATTCCTTGAAAGTAAACATCCCATTTACTTTCAAGATAAACAAAATATGATAATTTTGATAATGATCTGAAATAATTTATTTCAGACAGACATTTCACCAACAAAACATAATTATAAAGACGTTCATATTGCTAAATATGTACAGAGCCATCCATAGATATCCAAAGTAAGACTCAATCCTTGTGGATGGAGGAAAAATCAACTGAAAGTTGTTGTGTTTGGGACTCACATTGCATCCAGAAACAACTCCGTCTCCACCAGCGCAGACCATGGTTTGTGTGACCTGAGAGCCCCACCAGTCAGACTGACTGCAGGTGGCGTGGTCCACAACGGGCAGCAGAGCCTGCTGCAGGATGTCAGCGATGGGACCTCCAGCTGTGCACATGAGAGACGCATGTCTGTGTCAGCAAAAGGCTTTTGGAAAACCACCATATTGCCATAGCCACTGATGTATTATATTTTAAGTTTCTAAATGACACATAAATCATATGTTTGTAAAACTTAATCCAATCAAAATTACACATTTTCCAATCAGTCAGTAAAGCTTCATTAGCAGATTCCAGTCAATAAGTACCAAAGCAAGAATACTTGCTTTATAATTTTAATAATGTATTTACATGGACACAGAATATTTTGTTTTGAAACTGTATGTTTTTACTTAAGATATTAAAACACTAAAAGTATCAAATAAAAAAATCAAGTCACATTTATAAATCGCAACTTGCATCACAACATGCATGATAGAATTTACATAGAATGACCACATGTAGGCAGTATAAACACGTCACATACAGCAGGATAGAACTTTGTATTTCATGGGTTTTTTTCACCTGACCCATGACATGAAACAAAGATAACTCACTGTATAGACGACCCCACCCGGTCACATAGCAGGATGCATTATGGGGGAGGATAAAGCCATCTGCAGGAAGACAAGCAGGGTGGACGGTGTCAGAGAATTCAACAGGGGTCTCCAGCTTGATCAGGGCAATGTCATTACTGTGGAAGATAGAGGGACATCAGACTTTATCAGAACTCATACTGCTGCGTTCTTCATAAATATGGTTTAGACCGGGATAATTACCGGATGAAGTACGAGTTCCAGTTCTCATGCACAACGATGGAGGCAGTGCCCAGGAAAAGAGAGCCGATCTCATCCTCCAGCAGGTTGTGCTTTCCCAAGGCCACTCTGTACTGACAGCCTGAGCTAAGAAAGGGAAAAAACAGAAGCAGTTGAGATCTGAAGCTCACATATAAATATTTTTGGAAGCAACATGCTAAAACAAATATTTTTATATGGAACTCTTGAGTCTTTGTAATAGTGTTTGCTGACAGTCTCCTACCTGATGCAGTGAGCGGCAGTGAGGACCCACTGGTTAGCGATCAGAGTGCCTCCGCAAGTGTGTCTCCACTCACACACTTGCGAGTGTGTGAGTGGAGACACACTTGCAAGAAATATATTTCTTGCAGGGAAATATATTCTTTCCCTGCAAGAATATATTTCCCTACATATTCTTGCAGGGAAATCTGCAAGAATATGTGACAATACCAAGGATTATCTTTAAGATTAATTACCATGGTTGTTATCGTTGTTTCAATTTTATTTCCTGAGGAACCTCTAACTCCTACTTTACTGTAAAGTAGTAGATGCAAAGTGTAGCCAGACTTCCTTTTCATTTGCTGAACTTTTTAAACATTACATGGATTACATACATAAAGGGAATTGTGTATCAACATAACTTTTACTTCCATATTTTTTTTCCCCTCAGCCTCCAAATATTTACTTGCACTATATAATTCATTTTAATTGCTTTTATTTTAAAAGTTGCTTTGTAGATTTCAAACACTTCGTATTCTTCCTGCCTGCCATGGCCAGCTGTGAGGCCAGACGTTCTCTCCGTTAACCACTCTGCCCACCTCGGGCTTGAAGGTGGGATTGCCACACCCATAGGCTGAAATAAAGGAACCATGTTAAAAGTTCGTAATTTAATCGGCTATGTTTAAACTTACATGTTCTAGGTAAACATGTTTCATCAAATGAACAGAGGGGAACAGAAAAATGATTTTTGTACGTTGCTCTTGGCAGCAAAATCTGACTTACCACCGGCAACGAGCAAAGCAAGCACCACAAACTTCATTGTGTCCGTATCTTCACAGTTCAAAGTTAGCTTCTGACATATTTATAACTCTCACCATCTTTCTTATCCAACCTGCTAAATCTGGTTCTAATTCCCAGAAAATTACCCCATGAGAAATTTTAGCCGAGAGGGTGGAGCAATAGGTGGACATGCCAACTACAGGTGATTATACGGACCAGCAGATGTGAAACACGACTGCAAGGTCAACGTGTTCTGGAGTTGAAGTTTCTTTTTTTTTTGTTTGTTGAACATGTCAGACATCTACTTCTATCAGAGATGCCAGAAACACTGGAATGACATACACATAAACCAGTAACCATTTTTTAAAATTCCGCTGCTTATCGACTTACCTTAAATAAAGCTCAAAATATGTCAGGTATAATTTCTGCTATATGTTTTTCAATTACGAAGGTTGCTTTCTTCTGTGAACATCTGTCAAAGGTTTTCCATCCCATAAAATCTTTACAAAAATTAAACTTGTTAGAAATTGGGATTCACAAATGCATGCTCTAATGGATTCAATGGATTCAAATGTTTTAAATCCATTTATCCGTTTTCCATTTCACAATTTTACAGAATTTTGTGCGATAACATACAATTCAAATAAAATGTGTTAGTGATTGTAATATGAATGTATATTAAAAATGATGAGTCAAACCCTTTGAATTTTAGTAGATATTCTCTATTTTCTATATTTTCTCTGCCACTAAAAAGAAGTTGACAAGACCAGGAGGCATCTGTAGTTTTCTCACACAGACACAGTGGTCACACAACAGATATGGTCCACTTATCTCCACTCTTATCTCCAAGGGTAAATTTGTTTTTCCAGCCCAGTTTTCCTTGCAGTAGCTAGGAAAATTATTCACAACATGTCTGATATGGCCACAGTAATATCGTATATAAAGAGCTGCATGTCGTCTTGAAACTCACTGACAGTCACGATGAAGTTTGTGATCTTGGCTTTGTTCGTTGCCGGTGGTAAGCTAAAGGTTCTTCACTGATTTTAAAAAAAGGAAAGAAAAAAAATTATGTATTTCTTGTGTTTCATCCTGAACACAAGGATGAAATAGTAACTTTGCATTGATTAACATAGAAAATTGTGAGAATAAAAATCTTTCGTACGGTTTTCTTTTAGCCTACGGCTGTGGCCTGCCCACCTACCCCCCCATCCTTTCCAGGGTGGTCGGCGGAGTCGATGTCCGTCAAAACAGCTGGCCCTGGCAGGTATGTTCCCCTCTTACTATATCACAAATTTGAGTGTTTTCATCAAATCATGACTTGTGTGTGCTTGTTTTTTTGCTCTTTTCAGGCGTCTTTGCAGTACCTGAGTGGTAGCTCTTTCTACCACACTTGTGGTGGCACTCTGATCTCCAACGAGTGGGTCCTCACTGCTGCTCACTGCATCGGGTAAAAAAAAAAATATAATAATAATAATAATACTGATAATAATAATTACAATTATGAGTTTTAAACTCCCAGTTAATTGGATTAGAATAAAAAATATTATTTCAAAATCTTACATTGAAATCCAGTCTGATGACAATAGGAACAGTAATAAGTAGGATTTCAAATGTAACATAATAGAAAAAAAAAAAAAAATCCACTTTGAATTACCTTGTTTAATTTGCTGACACTCAATAGGCTTCCTTGAAATCCTAAAGCATAGAACCATGTCAGCTTTACCCCAAAGAACCCTGTAAAAATATTATTATTTGAAATAATAATACCCCATTTTAATTGTATTTTTGTGGTTAGTAAACTTTGAAAATCCTTCTGCTTTCCTTCCCTTAAAGAAAAATAAATTGTGATATTTTTGCACTTCATGCCAGTCTTCAATTCAATTTATTTAAATGACCTGGTTTCTTTCTAACACAATGGTTTTCTATTATTGATAACTTTACTGAAGGTGTATATTTCCTTGTATTTCATTTGATTTTTTTCTGTATTATTTTTTTTTTTTTTTTTCGATTAAATAGGAGCCGCACCTACAGAGTCTTACTGGGAAAACACGACCTGACCGCCAGCGAGAGTAACTCCATTGCCATCAGCCCGGCTAAGATCATTGTCCACCCCAACTGGGACTCTTACAATATCCGGTGGGGAGCAAATTTCTCAGAGAGAACCCACGGCATGCTGGGTGTTTTATGATGATGTACCCGCATTGAGATATTTTTCCACACTGCTCTGTTTCTGATTTTTTTTCTCTTTATCTACATCTCACGGTCCAGTAACGACATTGCCCTGATCAAGCTGGCATCTCCTGTCCAAATCTCAGCTTCCATCACCCCCGCCTGTCTGCCCAGCGCTGGGGAGATTCTGCCCGACCAGGCTCCCTGCTACGTCACTGGTTGGGGACGTCTCTGGAGTAAGTCCTGCAGCCACAAAAAAGAGACAAACAATTCAATTTAGCATTGTGCTTCATAGTTGACGTTACATTTAAGAAGAAACCCGTAATTCATGTCTTTTTTTTTTTTGAAGACTGGTTTCACAGACCATAATTATGAACCTAAATGTGACTTACCATCAAAACTCAAAAAAAAAAAAAAAAAAAAAAAGTTATTCATGAAGATGCTCTTCTGAACTTCAGATGTTAATTTACACATCTTATTTGTTTTGAATAAAGCTGGAGGCCCCATCGCTGACATCCTGCAGCAGGCTCTCCTCCCTGTGGTCGGTTACTCCACCTGCAGCAGATCTGACTGGTGGGGCTCTCTGGTCACCACTAGCATGATTTGTGCTGGAGGCGATGGTGAAGTGGCTAGCTGCAACGTAAGTCAGACTACATATATTTGATAAAGTTTCATTTGACTAATAAACTATCCTTGCCTCTTACATTTAAGTCTGTTTATACCATATTGTCCAGAGTTGCATTGTCCCTTCTGTCCTCCAGGGAGACTCCGGTGGTCCCCTGAACTGCAGGAACTCTGATGGCTCTTGGGATGTCCATGGAGTGGTGAGCTTCGGCTCAAGTTTGGGCTGCAACTACCCCAAGAAGCCCTCTGTCTTCACCAGAGTCAGTGACTACATCAGCTGGATCAACAATGTAAGTAGAAACGTTTATACAGCATAAACATTTGATAAGAATAGGGAATTCTTTTATTTTTCGCTTTTCAAATTTTTCTTAAGATTCCCATAATCTGATTATCTGTGTGTCTCTAGTTAGAATGTTTGAAATTGTTACAAAAATAATAAAATGCTGGAAAAAAAAAACCCCACTGTTATTTAATTATATTAAAAGATCTTATGGAAGGCCATACATCTGTCACAATGTTCTGTTACAGCACAGAATAAAATAATTTTTGTCTTGTTTTTTCAGGTCATGACCTCCAACTAAATTGACTGGGTTCTTGTTGCACAAAGCTTATTGTGTTGCTTGCCAAATAAATAAAGACAGAACAAACACTTTACCTCTGTGTTGTATCTGTGTTGTATTTACCTCTGTGTGTATTAGACACATTGATTCAGTATACTCCGCTATATTACAAACATGTATTTATTTTGAATGTCAGTTGTCTGCAGAGGCAAGGAGTTTGAGCTGCTGCCCCCAGTTGTGTTAAATCGTCCCTCTGTGAAAGCCTTTAGAAATAGATATCTGAAATAAATTTTAACGGCACTAAAAAGTTCAAGGAATGTAAACAAATAAATAAAAAACAACAGAAGACAATGTCTTTTTTAAGTTTTATAAAATGGAATTTCAACTTTGGTGACCAATCTCAGTGACAGAACTCACAATACACTTACTTTAAATGTGTCTTAGCACCGATGCAAACAAAGTCTTCAAAATTTCAATTGGATTAAAGTTGAGAACCATTTCAAAAGCTTAAAGTTCACCTGCTTTATCCTTTTTCCAAAACCAATTTTGATTTGTGTTTTGAATCAAGTTCAAGTTTCAAACATCTGGCTGATGATATAATTTGAAGTTGTCAAATTTGGAGTAGTTCTTTTTTGTTGTTGTTTTGCTCTATCCACTTTGTTCAGAGCATCTCTGCCACTGGGAAAAAAAAACAGCCCCCATGTTTCCACCAGCAGGCTTGACATTTGGTTACTGTGTTCTCAGGTTTGAAAGAAAACCCCGACTTTACATGTGGTAACGGCAGCTTTCCAGCATGTTGAAGTTTATGATGGGCCTGAGCCTTGTTGGTTCCTGAGTTGTTCCTGAACACTCTTAACCTTTTCATCACAGGTCAGATGAGTAAAACTTTAACAGGGTTTAGACATGATATTCCAACTACACATTGATCCCACACATACCATAAACCCAAATTGTACAACTTGTCCTAAGTTTTTTTTTTTTTTAAATGCTCCACTTAATAATAATCTCTTTTTTTTTTTGTTTCAGTTAATGTGTTAGGCTAAAATGGGTTTCAGTTTCAATAAAATTTGGGTCTAAAATTGGAATCAAGGAATCTTTGGACATTGAAAACAATCTAGCAGCAGAAATAGTTAAGGATTTAACTATTAAAATTCACGACAGCAGTTGATAATTGCATACGTCCGTAGAAACAATCTATACACATATTTCAATTTATGCTAATTCTGCTTATCCATCATAGACCAGTCTCTCCTGGGATCAGACACATAATTAACAGAGATCATTATTATCCCCGCTGTCTGATGCTTTATTCTGGGTAGCAAGTAATTTAGTCAAAACCCCAATTACTGTCTTGTCTTCCAGCGAGAGAGATCTCATTTATAATGCTGATGTTACACAGTAATTATTAAAAGAGAAGCACATGCCCCAGTTTTGCTCCAAGCGTTCATTTGCATGTTAATTACTATTAACAACACAGGAAAACATATTAATAAAGCAAACATATTTCACAATTCTTCAAATGCCACTGTGTTGATGTTATTATCTTGGACTTGGCAACATTCAAATTAGCTATTTACATCTTTACATTGGTATCTTCTTCTAGGGAGGCCATGTTTTTATTTGCTTTAGTGGCTTATTGTGTTTTGTACTTTTGGGAGGCGACTGGGAAAAATAATAAAATAGGCTACATTTAGGCTACATAAAGCTGATTTATTATTTTAGATTTGACAATTGAAGAGTTTAAGGGACTGCTAATGAATAAATAACATTCAGATGAAAACATCCTGAAAATGGGAGAGGTCAATTTCTGATGTTTTTGCTTGCTGAAACTGAGTAAATATTTAATGAGTGATATTTTAAGCTTCTTTTACTGGAATTGCAGCTTGAGGGCTTTTGGAATATATCTCTAACAGTTTTCCACATCTAGGGACTGAACATTTTGCTCATTTTTTGCAAAGCAGGTCAAACTCAGTCAAAATCATTCCAGGAGGAGCGAATGCTGCAAGTCAAAATCTTGATGCAATCTGCTAGGCTTCCTTAGACAGAATACTCTTCAACTAATTTGAATGATAAGCTGAGGAGCACACTGTTCTGTTTGATACCTAGGATCAATTTGAATGAACTAAATTGAAATTATTTTGTTAAGTTTGTTTTTTGTAAAGTGCATCAAGACGAAAACAGAATAGAAATGATTGAAGAGTGTCCGTGAACAGCAATTTTAACTACTTGAAAAACATTTTTAATTGGATTTTAGTCATTCTAACACAAATATGCTTACAACTAAGAAATCCCACTGTAGCTCCAGTTCAATAGTTAAAATTTTCATACACAAACGTTCCCACAGCATCATGCTTCCTCCATTGTGTTTTACGGTGGGGGTGATTAACTTTTTGCAGGTGTTCCAAAAAGTTCAGTGTTGGTTTAATCAAAAACAAAACTGGCTTTGATTAAACTTTTTTCACATCTGTGATGTGTCGTCTTTGTATCTGGTGGAAAAATGTAAACCTTGGCTTGTTACCTTTTACTTTTACATTGTTCTGCTTCTTCACATTCGTCCAAATCTATAGCGTGTTGGCCCAAAGGGGGAAAAAAAAATTAACTGTTATTCATAAAGAGGCTTTCTGCAGTATCCTTGATGGCCATCGAGTCCTAACTGGTGAGGAAGCTGAAGTTTGAGGACTTTATTTGCAAACTTTGCAAGGATAAAGACAAGAAAAATAAAAAACTTCTAAAGGTAAGAGCCATAACACCTGCTGTGAATTGAGTGTTGTGGTTGTCTGACTAGATAACGAAATTTGTTTTGCCTAAATGTCTTCTGGTGTTTACATAACGTGTAGTTTAAATCATTATGGTTTGGTGCTGAGTTGGTATAAGTGCAGTAGGCTAATTGGCATTTTCACTACTGGTGTGCTTTCTGCTTGGTTGACTTTTAGTGAATACTTAATTACTCTTTATTTCATTGTGTGATTTACGAGTAAGATAGCAGCACTGGGTTTCTCATACTGGAAAGGCATACTTTTCGCTGGAATGGTTTTAGATTTGGCGAAGGGCTGTGCAATTTAACAAGATAGCTTGATGGGAAGTTCAAATAATTAAGTTTAGCCTTAGCATTGTGTGAATCTGTCTGGAAAATGCTCTATAGTGGCCTGGAGTTTGCTATTGCCCCCTTTATACAGTGTGGGTGTTTTGTGAGTGAGGCCTGTGAACCTCAGTGCCTAAAGTTAATATTTTGGCCCTGCTTTTTACAGCGGTAAAATCAGATCAGCATAGGTTCCCGAACAATCACCAGGCACTGGTCATTTATGACATTGTATTTAGGATGTTGTTGAAGTGGCTCATTTCCAGACACCAAAAACATTAACCTTTTTTACATGCTTGGACTGTTGGAACTACAAACACGTGCAAAAAGTTAAATTTGCCTAATTGTTCCCCTTTGCTCAATTTTTATCCCAATAATAATAATAATAATAATAATAATAATAATAATAATAATAATAATAATAATAATAATAATAATAATAATAATAA